>NMRB01001625.1:23906-42129 GCA_002633025.1 Notospermus geniculatus | reverse complement strand
CTTGAAGCCATGGACCATCACATCGGGTAGGAAGGGGTTAATATACAACTTCCATGTATGAGTCGAGGTAAATGTCGTATTAGACCTACCTGGTGAGAATGGGTTAATACCAGATAATAGGCCAGCAATTCTTGGTGAATTGTACGTGTAGATATCTTTTGAGACCCATTGGGTGGGAAGGAGTTAATAGCTGAGAACCAATCCATGGCGTCACTATGGTGGATGAAGTGAGAAAGGGCATAATTATCTGGCGATCGGCGATGTTGTCTACCATTCAATAGTAGCTTGCCATTCAACATGTTCAATAGAAAATGTTGTTGTTGACTGTGCAGTTCAACAAGAACTTCCTGGAGCAAGGATGAGCCGCGGCCGAGACGGAATTGGTCTCTACTCCATTTATGTAAACAAAATAAGAGAATATCTATGACTGTCGCCGTTGGCGTTGTCGACCTAGCGAGAGTGCATCTTGAACTTATGTGATTAAAGCAAGAATTCTCTATTCCTTCGTCGTTGATAGCCCCTATCAAACTAAAGACATATCGAGCTCTCTAAATATGTGAAATATAAGGAATTTTTATTGTCATGCGCTACAAAAACAGCCAGAGTCAGAGACTCGAAATGACGAATGAAGCCAATAAGAGATCTAGCCGTGAAAAGCGAGGTACCATCGATATCGGCGGATTCCACTAAAATTTTCCTATCAGTTCATCGTTAATGGTCTCA
The DNA here is from genome assembly GCA_002633025.1 of Notospermus geniculatus. Classification (NCBI taxonomy): domain Eukaryota; kingdom Metazoa; phylum Nemertea; class Pilidiophora; order Heteronemertea; family Lineidae; genus Notospermus; species Notospermus geniculatus. The sequence goes on along the minus strand of NMRB01001625.1, from coordinate 41,406 downwards.
ATCAGACTAAGTACGTTTTAAATAATCAAAATATGTGAAATGTTAGCAATTTTTAACACAACACGCTATTAAAGCAGCCTGAGTCGAAGACTTGGAATGACGTGCATGAAGCCGAGATCGTCTGCTCGGTTCGATTATTATGAATTTTTCCTAATACATGTATATATCGTCATATTTTGAACCCACTCTTGTAGTTTTGGTGCAAAATACTTTCAGCTATTGATTGATAATGCTATAAAATACCACTCATGTATGATTTCATAAGGCGATTGTGTATGATCATAGGGGTTTTATGCGATTATAATAGGTATATTTTTCATCTCGATTCACTTTCTGCAAGCATAAGCATCTTTCCCATGATTCCTCATTCCGTGAACAAAAGAGCATCCAACATCCGTCAAAGTAACTGGCGCGGGAAATTTAAATAGTGCTGTTTTCTATTTTGCCAGCTAGCGCCCCCTGGAGAACAAATTTCGAATTAATTACCATCGCATTTGGTGTATCAAAAATCAAGCTCCTTAACCTATCAATTTTTATTCGATATATTGCTCCTGGGCTGAGTTATTGGGGTTTTCCATTTTACGGAAAATGCCCCCTGGAGGGCAGAATGTAGGTCAGATCGCAAAATTTTTTGGTCCTGTTTCGAGTCCTTTCTAGGGCCTACCTCTCCACCAACTTTCATGACCCTGGGCCTTGCGGTTGCGAAACGTGCCAGTTTAACGGACGACACACAGACAGACACACACACATCCGGACGCCACTTAGTATACATATGACTAGCTCCGCTGACCTTTTTGTCAGCTGAGCTAAAAATAGATCCAATGAAATTTTGCATTGTCGTATCCGGAAAGGTCGGTGAAACGGACTGAAAACGGACCGGATCCGTGCGCCAATGAACCCCGCTTTATACATGTTTTTTGTTCCTTTAAGATTTTACATCATGTTATTCGCCTATTCCGTATCTTCAGGCGGTATTTATTTTTCCATGGTAGCCTTCGACGTGAATGCTATACATCCGATCAGGGAAACACAGACCATTTCGCACCAGCCCTTCATCTCAGGCTGGAACCTTATGGACGAAGTTTCGTAACTTTATGGAGTGCGGAAGCTATTGTCCATTTTTTACGTGTGTTAGGTGGAGGNGTAAGTCAGATCGCAAAAATTTTTGGTCCTGTTTCGAGTCCTTCCTAGGGCCTACCTCTCCACCAACTTTCATGACCCTGGGCCTTGCGGTTCCAAAACGTGCCAGTTTCACGGACTACAGACAGACAGACAGACAGACAGACGGACGCCACTCAGTATACATATGAATAGCTCCGCTGACCTTTGGTCAGCTGAGCTAAAAATCGCGGAGACATAAAGGTAGGTATTCCACAGCGAATATCCCATCCTTAGATCGTAAAGGAGTTCATCGTTTGAACGGTATTGTCTCGCAGTTCTTTCGGGGAATCTGTCCGTAAGGAAAAACGCCGACTTTTGCGGTGTAGCGGTGGTCAGATTGGGGCTGCTGATCTGATTCATTATGGATGAGAAATCATTTCCTTCTGATATGGTTTCTGGTACAAGAAAAGAGCAGACGACTTGCATGTTTTTCTCCATGCGATGTCAACAACAACGACAGAATCGGGCAGAAGGCAAGGTCACTAGAGAGGTTGCGCAGCGGCCCGACTCGGACTTCAACTACGAGAATGAATTGCAGTCCGCTGTGGACATCCTTGATAAAAACGATTTGATAGAAGTTTTTAATTCGTCAAACGCCATAAATTGAAGGCAGAAAAATTTGGCCTTATAAATCGAAAATGCGGATAAATAATAAATATTGAAGTCGTAATCCTAGTCGTTACGAGTTGAAACACGACTATAGTAGGGAGGTTTCGAAATCAAACGATAAACGTAAACGTTAACGACAACGTTACTAGCGAGGTTTCGCAAGCGCCCGGTTAGGCCATACGACGACGTTTATCTATTGTTTGGGTATACCCACACAATAGATAAACGTCGCCGTAGGGCCTAACCGGGCGCTTGCGAAACCTCCCTACTTTTGTACCGAAAATGCAATATAAAATCTGGTTAATGTGTGGTACGAAAAATAACGTTGTCGTAAAGTTTACGTTTATCGTTTGATTTCGAAACCTCCCTAATATTTGCACTTCCGATTACGAGTCAAAATTATTCTGCCACAAAGTTATGGCATTCTAGGATTTGCAAACGTCTATCAAATCGTTTTTATCAAGGATGTCTACAGCGGACTGCAATTCATTCTGGTAGTTGAAGCCGAAGTCGGAGTCGGAAAGCTGCGCAACCTCTCTAATGGCGTCCTTGTACCAAGAAAATGAGCGAATACTGGTATAGATTTATTTCTGATCAACATTCTAAGATTTCTCTCTGCCCCACCCCACATTAATTTTACCTCCGCTAAACAAATTTCACACAAAGTCCAATCAAAATTTTCAATCAACCACTTCGACCGTTTATGAGCCGCTGGTATTATTTTGGGATTTATTTTGTGGTCATGTCTCCTTTAAATCCGCTAGGATTTTCCGTGACAAGCCCTCCAGTAATGATATTATTTCCTCTACAACCTTGGCACAAGGGTTCAAAGTCTGACAAATTACTTTTTAAGCCAGCATCAAGCCATGTCACCTAGCAATTTTGGCTGCATCTCTCTAGTGACTTAAATAGGCGCCATTACAGAACTGACAAACGTTTACGACCCAGATTACTTTGTTCTCATCTGTTTTCCTCATACACAACGATTACAACATACATGTAAATGGTAAAAGAGAATATACTGTATAAGGAGAAGAATGTTTAAAGCTGACGTGAACGAACGAAAAGCCCCCATGCGACGAGCAAGAGAATTGCAAACGCCCTGCAAATACCTCAAACGAAGGCTCAGAACATGATAGACCCAATCATGCCAGGAGGGCGCCACCTTATTTGTCTTCGAACTTTCGAGGTGTCAACATCCTCTGGTGAGCACCTGCTGAACACTTTTTTTGAAAGAAAAAAGTATGACCCAGGCGGGAATCGAACCCGCGCCGTGTTATCTCTGTTCCACCACCTTCCCCATTCGGCCACCGAACTTGTTGGGAGACTGCCCGTCCTTTCTCTTATTCGTAGTATTATTATGTAAGTGGAAGGCCTACGTCTATAACAAACAGAAATAATGTCTCTGTCAACTGCCTCGTTGGCCGAGTGGAGAGAGTGGTGGATTACAAATCAGGAGGTTGACGGTTCAAATCGCGTCTAAATGACTACAATTTTTTTTTCTTTGAGTAGTGTGAGAGGCATCCGGAGATGTTGACAGCTCTGTTGCCTGAAGGCAAATAAGGTGGCGCCCTCCTGGCGTCGTGGGGTCTATCATGTTCTGAGCCGTCGTTTGAGGTGTTTGCAGGGCGTTTGCAATTCTCTTGCTCGTCGCATGGGGGCTTTTCGTTCGTTCACGTCAGCTTTAACTCCGAATATGTGCCAAAAAGTGAGCTTAGTAAATTGCCTCTGGTGACCCTGTAACCGAATTTTGTGAAGGATTATTGTGTAGAGAAGATCATTACAAACAAAATGACACCTCCCATAGTTATATGCACTCAGAAATAACCGAGCTACAAAGCAGTTTTGAATGGACCATATATTCGACAAATTGATATTGTAATTGATCTCAGGGTTGGCCACTCTGACCTATACAACAAATCCATGGTTTCATCAAAATCAAAAAAATTTGAATGCTAGTAATTTGTCTGTAACTTTACATAAGAATATTGGTGATATTCTAAATAATACAATTCGGTCAACAACCGTCAAATTTTAACATTGGTTATGTAATAAGAAGGCCTATAATTACCGTACGCCCTCTATTATCAGAAAAAGTAACTTGATGCCCCCCTTTTGCTTTATTACTAGTTATACATTGTTGGCTCCTTATATATTCCTGATAATATTGAGTATGCAATATATGGAATATGCAATGTGTCGATCATTTTAAGAGTGGAAAAGTATCCTCTCGGGGAAGGGTTAATAATGCAGCCCAGTGACATTTTTATGGCGGCCAGTTATGGAGAATTAGCATAACTCGAGGGGGCATAATCGAGGAGACCTCCCTATTTGCAATTATTTGTCCAGCCATAAATCAATTCAATTAAATTCGAGGCCGATATATCAATATGCCTACTTAAATATCTAATTTCAATATGCCTAATTAAAAAATAGCTAATTAAAGAATACAATTAATAGGATACTTCAGGCACAGCTGCGGATACCAAAAATTTTATAAATGATTTTCAAGCAAATGGCATTCTGTCAACATGAATTATTACCCAACGCTGATGGATTTAAAATTCATCATTTTTCTTAAAATAATTCATTGAAAAGATTTTTGAAATATTCAAGAGGCTTAAAACTTCATTACTAGCGTCGAGTGCCTTATATGAATGAAGTTTGGCTGTTATTAGGAAAGTCATGTTGACTGTTGTCTTGAAAGTGAATAATGGGTTTTTTTAGTAGCTGCTCTACAATTCAAATTTCCTACATCTTGCTGACACTTCGAGTGTTTTCTAAGTCAAACATTATATCACCTTGGTGAACATTGAAAGGAATAGCACACTTTGAATAACTCATCGATGGGATTATAAGATCCGATAATCTTACACTGACGTTGATTATTTTAAAGAAATTAATGGTTTTTTTCTTAATTCTGCTGAAACATGAAACACAAAGACTAAACCCTTTTAAACATGCCCAGAAATAGACATGGGTTTTTGGGCCTTGGACAACACTTCACATCAGGAAAGTAGGAATGAAGTGGAAAGTGGACAACTTGGAATTGATTGACACTTACGAATTGATGTGGACAACACCTAGCTGAAATTGATAGTGGACAACTTATAGGAATTGATAGTGGACACACTCAGTTGAAATTGATAGTGGACAACGTAAGGGGGGCATATAATACGATCAATATTATTGCACAATATGAGGATCAAAATGGGCAATTTTATTGCCAATCTTTCTTCTACCCACCATGCCAGAAGCAAATGCCCCTATTTTGGGCCCCATATTTTTTATTGTGTAATAATATTGATCGTGTATGGGCCGCTTTATAGGAAATGAATAGCGGAAACACTCAGTTGAAATTGTGACAGTAGACAATAGGAATGGACTAGTGGACAACACTCAGTTGAAATTGATAGTGGACACCTTGTAGGAATTGAATAGTGGACAACACTCAAATTGAAATTGAACGATGGACAACTTATGAATTTTAGAGGACAACTTAAGGAACTGATTGTGGACAACTTGACTGATTGTACACAAATGAGTAATACGTAATTGAAAGGCAACAATCCAAAAATAAATTAATTATACCCAACGGTAAAAATTCTAAGTTGAAGTTTTTCCTCAGACATTGACTTTCGAATACCTTTTCACTTATTTGCCAAAAAATGACCTTCCCAAGGATATTTACCATTGGGGATTTTTGTTAGCAACGTTACTACATGATAACTGCAATATTGCAAAACCACTGGACAATAAACCTGCACCATATTATTTCAAGCGAACTTTTTGCTTTGTTCATCCCACAAAATGGCCCCAAAAGCCAATTATGTTCCTTTTAATTCTCTTCCACTTTTTATTCTAACTTGGTATCAGATCAAGAAACTCAAAAATTTATCCACTTTATTCTCAAACGCACCCCATCATCCCCTTGGCTAACACGTCCTTCCTATTCCACGTAACTTTTTACATGCTCCGCTGACGCGAAAGTTTCCGCCACCCCCAATTAATCGACGACACGGTAATCGCAATACGAACAAGACATTTTCGCACAAAACACATCATATAAAGTCATCAATTTATGATTTGCCAATTTTTTAAAAGAAATCTAACAAGCGTGATAATTTTTGCCGCGGAAAATTAACCAATAATTTCCAATATGATAAAGCATATCACGAAAATGACAGCAAAATGTCTACCAAAGCGTAAAATCATATTACACACTTCTCTAACTCCAACTTGATAAATTAATGTAGTATCTTCCCTCGATATTTTCTGCCTCGTTGCCGTAAAAGGCGCCCGCAGCTCCGAGGCAAATTCGTAAAATATGATACCCAACATCGGACCAAATCATGCGGAATTGATTAAAAAGATAAATTAAGCGAATGGTATGATTAAACGAGTAATGTATTCATTGTCGACAATGGCAATCTTGGTGCAGATTGTGAGACATGGTCCCCGTCTCCTCCCCTTCATAGCCTACTCCTCTACCCTAATTACTCACTTATCAATATGCGGAGTTTTTTAAAAGCCACTTTAATTGTTTCTGTGTCGTGTATAAACCACAGAATTAACCATCTCTTGACGACATAGAGTTTTGAAATTGTATATGTACAGTCATTGACATTAGTTTATCTACACCTACTACCTTGAATATTTCAAATACTACTGGGCCAATTTTAACACGGTTTGTACCACATGAAAGTATATAACCTTGGTCATATTTCTGCATCAAAATTTTGGAAATTTGGAAATTTCATAATTATGTAATAGCTCATTAGAAAACCCCCTAAAAATCAACAATTTTATTATGGAGATTTTTTTTGACTTTTGTTGCAGTTTTGATAGAATGGAACTTTCTAAGGATTTTGGGCTTTGTTTCATCAAAATATCTCAAGTGGTTGCTGAGATATTTGAGATTATCAAAATTTTGATATTTTGAGATTTTCGTGTTTTTCAGGAAATTTTGATGTCATTAGTTAAAGCTAACCTCAGAATATGGGCTTACAAAATTTTGGAACTTTTTGCTTTAACTGGGCCGAGATATTCATATTTTCAGAATATCAAAATGTTGATATGCTAAACTCTTTAACTTAAGACAGCTGTAACTTCCAACCAGTTTACGCTGAAAGTTCCAAAACTTCATTCTCGTATGTTTCTAGGTTAGCTCTGTCTACTAATATCAACATTTTTTGAAAAATTGGAAATTCTCAAAATATCGAAATTTTGATAATCTCAAATATCGCAGCAACGACTCAAGATATTTTGACGAAACAAAGCTCAAAATCCTTAGAAACTTCCACTCCATCAACCCTGTAACAAAAGTCACAAAAAAATTCCATAATAAAAATGTTGATTTTTAGGGGGTTTTCTAATGAGATATTACATAATTATAATATTTCAAAATTTCCGAAAGTTTGATGCAGAAATATGACCAAGGTTATATACTTTCATGTGGTACAAACCGTGTTAAAATTGGCCCAGTAGTATTTGAAATATTCAAGGTAGTAGGTGTAGATAAACTAATGTCAATGACTGTACATGTATATACATGTATATGTAATAGTACATGTAGTACGTAAGTTACAAGTAATATTTAAAAGTTCATAAATTCGCTAAATTTTGGTAATGTTGGCACGTAAAAAGTAAAAGTAACAAAAAGAAAAAGAAAACATTGCAAGTGATGGGGAGGCACACGCTAGGTTTTTACAGAAAGGTGCCTGAAGTGAAGCAGAGGTTCCAGAACTACATGTTGTAATTCACTGTACATGTACATTCACAGCTGACATTTATATTCAAGTTAATTGGAAACTTCTTTGCCAACGGAATGGATGCAGAAGCATTGATATCCACTCTTTAGTACTGTTAACGGGAGACTCCATTCACTGTGTAAAATTTTGAATTTTTGAAATATCGTTAGTACATTCAAATTCATAGATATTTGCAACATGTCATATTTTTTAAAATCATCAAACTCATCATTACGCATTTTTATCGCATCCCAAGGGGACCATTGCACAGCACATGTGGTGTCATATGTGTTCAATGCATATTTATGAAGGTACAAGTTGTACAACCAATAGGCCTAGGCAGTCACAATATTAGCTCATTCACTACAAAGGTCGTCAGCCGATTGACACTAGTGACGTTAGAACTCATGGCAGTGGTCTCCATGGATTGATAAAAATTCAAAAGTTTACAATGAGTGGAGTCTCCCTTTAAAGAGGGTGTCTCGCGAGTCCATTCCAATTCAAATAAGGATGTAACATTCGAGTGATTAGGATACATGTATATGGCTATACCATGACCATTCGAACCGAGCCTATTGTGTCCCAGACTTGCATCCCTCGGACTTTCTCCCCTGGCACACCTGCTGCCGAAACCCATGGCACAAACAGACGGTGGACAACTATGATTTAGGACGCCATATAAAACCGAGCGTTTCTTCCACAATAATAAAAATGATAATCCCTATTTCATGTGTATCGACCAAATCATCGTAAATAACGGCGCAAAATTTTTGCGCAAATGACTCGGCGCATAAAACGCCCCAAAAGACCTCTTAAACAAAGAAATACCGTTGGATATTTATTCAGCTGATATTCCCTTTGCTTCTGGGCGATGCGGCCACATTAATCAGTTTATTGTCCCCAGCTAAAGAAGATGAACACAGAATTTCAGACAATTAATTCACGTGATATCCTCAATGGTATAAAGCGGTGGAATTTTCTGGACTTTTTGTCCGTGTTGTCTTTTGTACTTGAGGCAATTAAAGGGATTACAACATTTTTGTCCTTTGGTTGCGAGTAATTAACAAGTTGATTTAATATTGTTAGAATATATGAATACGAAATTATTGATTTAGATCTAAGAAGTTCTAAAGTGGCCCATAACCACGTGCAATATTATTGCACAATGAGGATCAAAATGGGCAATATTATTGCCAATCTTTCTTCCATCATTATGCCAGAAACACATGACAGCCATTTTGGGCCCTATATTGTGCAATAATATTGTACTGTACGTGGATGGACCGCTTTAGTTAGAGTTTTATGGTTGAATCGACCAAATTTTGGGCACTTAATTTGGGCACATGGAATTTTCTATAACATTTACATATGGAATACTAATGACGCTGAAAATAGCTCTGTTATCCTCAGAAATTGAATTCATGGCATCAAGTTGACAGATTCATGTACCCTGCACCACCACAGAAAAAGTTGAACCTCCTGCCTATTACGGGGTGAAGCCAAAATTCAGGCAGTGAGAGACATCTGGTGGCAACACTTCAAGTGTATCCCTCAGTTGATAATGGGTCAACTCAATGCAAAAAAATTATTCATTCATTTGCACCACCAATAGACTGGTACCTTGTCCTAACAATTTTACATGAGATTGCATATGTTAGGACCGGTCCTGCCTATTGCGATCGTGAATCTGATTGGCCGGTGCTGGCGCAGGTGATAAGTATAGGAACTATTATGTTGACACCATCCTTTCTATTTTTAACACCTTTGTGATTGGTGGATTTCCTGAGTCAAATGGATGTCACCTTCTATCTGCATTCCGGTACGTCAGTCGTATTGAGAATTGAATAAATTTACATAATTTACATAAAATTTCCAAGTGACGTCACTGGCAGAATTCCTCCAAAAATGGCGGCCAATACTGGTCCCACCAAACAAGCCACGCCTGCAGCGCGCAGGTTGGTAGGATCGGGTACTAGTCTACACCGCCAACTGGCATTTACAAAAAGTGCTAGCGTGCAGTGGGCTTGTAAACTATTTGCTGCTCCGTGGCTTTGAAAAGTACAAACATCCAGCGAGCCTGAGGAATTTCCAAGGCGCCGTTTTTCATTATACCCGAACTCATTTAATGCTCTCCGCTAACCACAGGGAATAAAAAGTTCAAATTTTGCAAAACTCGTTCGTCTAATTTTCGCGAAAACTTCCCTTAGATTTATGTACACATTTCCCATAATGCTCATCCAATATGCGATTGGTTCCTTAATTCTAAACACATATCAAACCCGCTAAGATTTCTCTCGGCGACCATCCATTTGAATATTCCATATGAGCGACCATTTGCGCTAAACGCCGGCCGCCAATAATTATTAAAATCAATAAAGTCCTCCCAAAAGTCTCCGCCAATGAAAAGCTCCAAATTATATACGGCCGGCGCTGCCGTGTTCGACCTTCGGGGACCCATAACAAGACTAATGATTTGGATGCAGCGGCGAGATATTTGGATGACTTATCGCGTGCAGACGTAATCAACATGCCGCTCACGTCCTCGTTTTAATATTTTTGGTAGATATGTGGGGTGACCGGTGATGAGTTAATAGAAACCAAGTCTTCAGGGGCTCGGGAATGCTTGAATTACGGCTGACGGTTCCCGGCCGGCTGGAATAAATAAAGACATATTCATGGCTTGGCAAAGATTAGGAGGAATTTCTCTATAATTTTGCCCAACCATTCGGGATGGTTTATGCGTTCTCGTCGCTCGGAATGAATAAAAATTCCCCTTTGAAATGGACGCATATATCTCAGTTAGCACTACGTTTTCCCGGATGGTCCGCAAATGAATTATCTATGCAATGATCCAAGTAAATTGTTGTCAGTTCTCGTGAATAAAACGTTATCTGGAGGATAAAGATTAATAAACATTAACCGTGGTGTTTTTGGTTATCGTACGAGCGCATACATGCCACCTACTGACAGAAAATGTAACTAGGGTCAGTAGACTGGTTCCTTGCCCCGAGCCACTCCGCTAATATATAATACTCGTATGGGAGCGGCTCGAGGACAGGACACCAGTCTATTAACTGCCGTATGCGGTTTTTTATCCCGTATTAAGGCCAGCGCTCCGTGCGGTTATACCGAAGACGTTAAAAACAGAGTCGAAAGAGGCCCTAGACTAGTACCTGATCCTACCAACCTGCGCGCCGCAGTCGCGGCTTGTTTGGTAGGGCCAGTATTGGCCGCCATTTTGGAGGAATTCTGCCAGTGACATCACTTGGAAATTTTATAATGTAAATTAGGTAAAATTATTCAATTCTCAATACGGCTGACGTACCGGAATTCAGGTAAAAGGTGACCTCCATTTGCGCCGGGGAATCCACCAATCACGAAGGTATTAAAAATAGAAAGGTATCAACATATTAGTTCCTATACTTATCACTTGCGCCAGCACCGGCCAATCACATTCACAAACGCGAAAGGCACGCCCGGACCTAATGTATTTCTGGAGATGTTTGGTCCCATGTCCCTGTTGCCAGTGCGTCTTTTAGCATATCATGTAAAGACCAAGAGATTTATGGTGCATCTTGAATTTTTAAATTTCCACTTCGTATCTACATGTACGAAGTGGAAACGAAAGATAAATTGCAAAGTTTAATACAGACCATAACTCTATCGGTCTAACGTCATACCTAAAAGATGTCATTGCAGCAGGCGATTTGTGGTTAGCAACCATCTCCTGAACTACATGTACATTGTACATTACGTCATGAAAGTCAAAGTCCAATTTCGTATTTCGTACTTCGTTTTTCGTCAGGGCCCAGTTTCACAAAGAATCTTAAGTCTAAAGTTTGACTTAAGTCATCATGTGACCAGGTTTCAGCAAATCAGATGACTTCATTGCAGACTTAAGTTTTTTCTTAAGGGCACCGCAGACTGGCGATTTTTCGAGCGATTTTCTAGGCGACCGCCCTTGCGACCACAGAGGCGATTGAACATATTTTTAATTTTTTTAGTTTTTGTTGACTCGTTTGCGACAAATGCTTATTTGGAAGATCAGTGATGTCGTGGATAACATCACTGATCGACCTCAAAGGTAATTATTGCAGGCGACGTAGTAGTCGCATCGGTAGTCGCCCCTATTTTAGTCGCCAGTGTGCGGAGCCCTTTAGACTTACATGTAGGATTCTTTGTGAAATCCAGCCCAGATTTGCGAACCTCACTTTGGGACAGTATAAAACCAACAGCAAGTTACACTCTCACAGATTGAATCAGGAACAACCAATAGTTTTAAAGACTGTTCGAACGCACTGTAGAGCTCAGTCACTTGTATCTGATGGCAACTCTTCACTTGACAACAATACCCGTGACTGCGAGTTGAAGACAGTTCCCTCAGAGAGACGCACGAATCCCTCAGAATCATTAAAATTGATGATGAGATACTTTCACGGAGCAGGTCAAATGATGCCGACTTATCATTTTGATTGAGACGCAAATAAATGAATTTTATCAGTCGCTTTGCAGTCGACGCGGGGAGATGGGCGCAATGTGATTAATTATGCTATTAAGAGTTGAAGATTGCTCGGGTACATCTATATCAATAGGGCAACGGTCGTCTCAGGAGATTCGCCATGGACATGGAAGAATTTCGAAGATTGTTCCACGATTATGATTGAGACACCGTTGTCGTGTCTTATGCTAAGTGGTGGCAATGTGAAACGAACAATAGGTCACTCCTCGTTGATAAAATGACGGAATTCCAAAGGAGTTGAGAGTAAGGGGTTGGTCAGGGATGTTCCGGTAGCCAGATAGCAATCAGGGCCTTATTTACAAAGCCTTGAATAGCCACACTCTATTGAATTCAGAAGGTCCTTCCGTCCTCGGACGTTAATGTAGTATGCTATGTTCTATCAGGGTCTCTGCCATAAATTTTTTTGAAGGTACTAAATTCTTCAAAATCAACAAAAGCCCCATGAAATTTAAAGAAAACGGGCCCTTTTCTGTTCCTTTGAGGGTACCATTCCCTTATAGTACCCGCTGGCGGAAACTAGGGCCTTTTGGCACGGCTCCATACAACGTACAACATGTATGACGTATGACTTTCATAGAAAATGCATTAGCTCTCGAACGTCATACGTGGCACAGGTCGACGGTACGGAGCCTTGCCAAAAGTCACTAGGCCTAAAGTGTTTTTCACATTGAACTGGCCAAAGGTACTTGGCTGACCTCTTGTCACTAAACTGTAATGGCATGATCACAAATAATAATGTTACACAACCCTCGACAGCCAGTGTCATAGCTGACCAGCTTTGGCTGATACCATGAAAGAGCTATAATCTGTTTTCAAGTCAGTGTTGTGCAACACCACTACCTCTTGGTAAATGTGATCTGGTCACATTCCTGAGTTCAACTAAGTACCTTTGGCCAGTTCAATGTGAAAAACACTTTACACCACGTGAGTACGATTACCTCAGTCACATGGTGAAAAAGGTGATCCCCTCTGATATGCTAAGAGTTGAAGATTGCTCGGGTACATCTATATCAATAGGGCAACGGCCGTCTCACGAGATTCGCCATGGACATGGAAGAATTTCGAAGATTGTTCCACGATTATGATTGAGACACCGTTGTCGCGTCTTATGCTAGCAATGAGAAACGAACAATAGGTCACTTCTTGTTGATAAAATGGTCCATTGACCATGTGCTCACCCGTTTGAACATAATAGTGTAATGACAGAGAGAGGTACATGTCAGTTATGAGCAATCTGGGTCAAGCCATTCCCAAGTTGTAGGACTTCAATGATTTTGGGGTTATGCCACCTGGCGGCCATACTGGATGTCCGATCGGGCCAAAACTTCACATGCACATAAAGGTCATCTAGAGGGAGCCACATAGCACATTTGAGCGCTCTGGGTCAAGTCGTTCCTGAGTTATAGCACATTTAATGATTTTCGGGTTACGCCACCTGGCGGCCATATTGGAAGTTTAATCAGGCCGAAATTTGACGTGCTTGTAAAGGTCGTCAAGAGGGAGGTAAATATCAAGTTTGAGCACTCTGGGTCAAGCCGTTCCTGAGTTTTAGCACTTGGATGATTTTCAGGTTACGCCACCTGGCGGCCATATTGGATGTCCGATCGGGCCGAAACTCGGTATTTTTGAAGGTACTCCTCTACATGTAATACGCGTTTATGCAAGATATGAAGACTCTCGGTGAAATAATTAAGAACTGTGGCAGGTTCGTTACTTTTGTCGAACTTTGACCTCTGTGACCTTGAAAAGTAGGTCAAATCAAAAACCCGTTACATATGTTATGTATCCTAATTAGATAAACAAGTAAACCATTGTAAAACGTTGACTTCAACTGCCCCGTGATATCACGCTGCAGCGCGACCACCGTTCCCACCATGCTCGGCGAGCAGTTGTGCGGTTGCGCCACATTCGATCCACTTCCTCTTTTCACCACGAAAGTCACGGTAAAGCGCGAATCACGGTACCGCGTGACGGCCCAGTCTGGTAAGGGGTTGGTCAGGGAGGTGCTGGTAGCCAGATGGCAATCAGGACCTTATTTACAAAGCCTACCGCACGAAGGTAACTGCAGTAACCTTCGTCACAATGGCGACCGGAGCACCTATCGATTCGGTATGTGTGGCGGTGGTTTTCTCCCATTTTAAGTCCTTTTCAGGACCTGACAAAGAGTCAGATGGCGAAGAAAACTGTACAAAGTATGCTGCACGCGCGAACTTTGTGATTGTGTGCGAGTGGGGGATGAAAACAGCCGTTGAAGTTACGGCCTGGATCATGTCGGCCTGGCCTAGGTAGGCCTAGGCCTACACCGCGTCACCACGACCACATGCACATGGTTGGTATGCTGGCTGACGATGGTGGCATTAGATGCAAACATTGAACTCTGATGAGGCCTACGGAGCTAGGCCTATGTAGAAATATGTCAGAATGACCTGGCCACGCTTTTATACCATGCAATGCACCCACGTCACCACGTGATCTGGCATGTGCACATGGTGCACGGGGGGACGCCGCCGGTCGGCGGTGCCAACACGGCAGAAGGATGACGAATCAGACAGTGCTTTATTGCTTCATACAAATCGATAAAAACTTAAATAAAATAAGCTAGGATGTGTCAACAAAGTGTCACCATAAATGTATTCGTAATTTGGTACAAAACGACGAAATACTAGGCCTATCGTCCTCTCCAGTAAAGCCGTTTTTTCTGTGCCCGCGCCATCACACGGCGAAGGTCGTCAGAAAGAAAATCAGCATGACACCGCGCAGGTTACCAGCTTAAACTCATAAACGAGTGCGAGTTACACCACCAAATTTCTCCCAGTTGTGCATTGAACCATCGAGATCCGACTGCACGCCTTACTTACTCAGAATCACCTGAATTTTCGGGTGATATCAAGTATGATTTCTTCGCTGGCGTCTACGTTTGGGTCCCAGGAAGCCATTTTGAAACGGAGGTTTGGAAAACGCAGACTAGGAAGACGGCCACAGCCCGGCTCGCGCGGTACTGATTCCCCTGCGTGCAAGGGCTGGCGATTCCATCTAGTCAAATTTCGGTAGAAAAAATTGGTTGATGCATTCATTGGCACACGGAATTGGTCCGATTCAGGTCCGTAAAAAATCTATCAAATGAACTTCAGCGTTGTCGTATCCGCAAAACAAGGGGCAAACGGACTGGAAACGGATCGGATTCGTGTGCCAATGAACCTTGCTTTAATCTCCAACCTGAAACGGACCAAAACTACATTGTCAAGTTTTCAAACACATGGCTTTCCGAAGCTAATCCCAATGTTGATGATGATCATTCCCCTGGCATAGTGGCACAAGCCGCCAGCCCAGGTCACCCTGTGGCCCTCCCCTGCATATCCATCAAGTGGCAACTTTCAAGTTATTGACTTATACCCTCGCAGTGTCCATATAGCAAATACATCGTCATCTGCATATCTTACCAGATCTGGTGAATTTGATTTAGCAAGAACATGGCCGGAATTGCCTGCTGAAATTACTTATCGACTTCTGCCATATTCCATCACTCGCGGATCAACTTTGTGTATCATAGAAGCCGTCGTCGGTGATGCAGAAACTGGCCGATATCATCTGGCATGACGCTGGATGGTGCACGGTATAATGTCCGTGTAAATGTAGGCGCGGAGTGGCGATAACAAGACGCTATATCCGATGGTTTCCCGCCTGACTTTATTTGTGAATCNAGGCATTCTCTTTCGAACCACTAAACTAATTTAGTGTAATATTTGTCACTGCCCGCCGTTTGCTAATGCCACCCCCCCCCCAACAAGAGATTAAAGGCGGTGACAGACCGGCGCGTAAGCAGCGCGTCGGGAAGCGTCCAACCAATCAGGGAGGCGGTAACACGGGCCGAAACACCTACCGAAGAATCTGATTGGCGGAACGCCTGCAGGACGCGCAGCGTACGCGCCAGTCTGTTAAGCCGCAACGCGAGTGGCAATGGGGGAGGCACTGATAAACATGTCTTTCTGTTTTTGTGTTTTCGCAAAGCCCCCGAAACGCCAACGCGAACGTCTGTCCTTTTGTTCGGTACTTTGAATGACCTTTCTCCCGAAAAATTCTTTAAAAGGGGGACAAAAGTTTCTCTTCCCGAAAAAAATTATAAAAAGGGGTATGAAAGTCCTATTTTCAATGAAAAAGCCTGTAAAAAAGGGGTTAAAAAATCCCTTGGTTCCTTCAAAATCCCGAAAAATCCCGAATAAAAATCCCGAAAAAGGGGTGAAAATATCTTGGTTCCTTCCATTAGGGGGTCTAATTGGATGAAAAAAGCCCGCAGAAAGGGGTGGAAAATTTCCCTTGGTTCCTTCCTTAAGGGGGTCCTTTTCAAACTCAGGAACAAGCATATGTGTACCCTAAATTAAGGAGTGAGGGGGCCGGGGAGAACACTCACAGATAGGGAATATTCAAAAATGTTACACCGCGGGGAAGGAGCAGCGATTTCATGACCGATCTCCCGGTAACTGTACAGTAAGACCTAAGCGGCCACGTGTTGCATTAAATATTCACTTCCGCTTGATGCATTATGGGAGCGGGTCAATCGGCGGTCAGTCGTAGCCGTGTTGTGTAAAAGCGTGGTGGATTCTGGTGATAAATTCCCCGATTTGGACCAATTTGGTCGAAATTAAACATTTCAGAGTGTAACCGTATTTTGTGATGCAAGATGGAGCACAGTGATCTAGGTAAATACTGTTTATATTGTGTTTTTCAAAGAAAACAATGAACCTTTTCTCGGCGGAGGCATGCTGACATGGCTGAGCAGATTGTTTTGGTTAGCTCATTATGTACCGACCTCGTCCCTATTGGACTGTGAACGTACACGTGTGCATGCTAGCGTATACATTTTACACCCTGGACGCGAGGTTTGAGGCGTAGCGTGAGCCCCGACCACGTAACCCATGCCCAACTGACCAGTTCTTACCATCCTAGCCAACCACACCACTTCAGTAGGCCTATGTGCTCGTTTTGTTAATAGATCAGGCATTCAATGATATGACAAGGTTTTCTAACATCTATTGTGAGCTTGTGGTTTCTGCATTCCTGGTAAAAATGGGGCCGTGACCCCATGAACTTTACCTGACCCCTAATCTTAGTGGAGAAATTGTTACATAACAGCACAGGCTAAATGCAGTTTTCCTCAAGAAAGAAATATCTGCCTCTCAAAAATGAGTCAATGTTCAACTAGGCCTAATTTCCACCTACTGTGTCTGTGAAGTTTGCAGGCCCTGCTGTCAAATTTACCACCCCATTTTACGGGCCTCAGCCTACCTAGCGACCAAGATGTACAATAATATACAATGTAGATCCTTACATACTACTGTTCCTGATTGCTAATTCTGCTCATTCTAATTCATCAGAACCTCATATTCCCATAATCCTGTTTTTTTGCTCTGGTGCCTGGGGGCTTTAAATTATGGGATAGGATATTCTGAGGACTTGCCAGTCC
>NMRB01001625.1:0-11515 GCA_002633025.1 Notospermus geniculatus | reverse complement strand
ACCCAGTACGTACCTGGGTGCCATTTAGGGACACCCAGGTTGGACCTGGGTACCCTTTAGGGTTACCCAGGACGACATTCACCCTTTTGGCGTCAGTAACTCATAAACCCATGAAACAACTGAAATTTTGACTCATTGCTCTGAACGGGCATGAATCACCAACTGCAGAAGTTCTGAGCACAGATGCTTCTGTAGGCAACGCGGATCGAAAGACCGAGCTCCGAAGACCTGAACGGAGGGTACACTTGAGAAATGCCCCAAATGGCTATTTCTGTGTAGTGGCCACGATAGGCCAACACAGTCAAAATGAAGTCATTCCTTTGAATAGCCAATCAGGACACTTCAGATTAGAATCCGTGAAGTGGGACAGCTACGGTACTTTTTATATGAAAGGTGACCTGACGGAGGGGTGACCAGACTGGGCCGTCACGCGATACCGTGATGGAAACGTGCACGTGACTTTGTCGCGCCCAACCGCGAAATGGTTTGGCAGAAAACACATACAATCCTGCGTGGAGGGGACGGAAACTTCTCACCGTAAATTTATACAATTTTTGTCAATAAACAAGCAAGAATTCACTGTGTCAAACTCACGTTTAAAGATTTTACAGGCAATTTTCGACCGAAATTTACCTCGACAGCCGTAATGGCAGGCCTGCCATGCCTACCTGCATTATATGCCATTTTCGGCGCCATAAACGCCTGCAAAGCCTGAAATTCAGTTCAGGTATGTAGATAAGATGATAGAGATTGCATTTGGACAGGTCATTTCAAAATGACGCTTTTTTTAAACGATTGACGCTTTTTTGAAATTAGACGTGCTAAAGTCTCTTATCTTCGGGTGGCCTCGGTAAGCCGCGATTGTTGTTGTAATCTTCACAAGTAAACCATTGTAAAACGTTGACTTCAACTGCCCCGTGATATCACGCTGCAGCGCGACCACCACGGAAGTCACGGTAAAGCGCGAATCACGGTACCGCGTGACGGCCCAGTCTGGTGACAGAAGGGTCGCTTGAACCCAATTTTCACAGATACAAATGCATCACAAGCCCTTTTACACGAGCCTGGTTGAAGCGTACCGAGCACTAAGGGGCAGCACGCCTTAAGCACTAGGCAAAATCCCCATCTTCAAAATTGTACAAGAAATGAACACACACATACGGTATGACGCTGTAGTAGGCCTATTCATCGAAAAAAATAATGGAAGTAATATTGTTGTGAGAAAAATTCCCATGAAAACATATCATATAAATAAATAACTGAGGAAGCATATGCCATCGTGGAAAACCACACTGTCTATCTAAAACGCATTCAGCACCGAAGGGGTTAATACCGTTGAAAACACGAGACACGACAACACGACACTCAACAAAGCACCTATTTCGCAGAAATTTTCATAATTCTTGCAGTACGCTGACTATGTCGCCTTTTACACATTTTCCTATGAATATTTCTGTCACAAATTCGATCAAATCTGATCTATCGAGCCGGTTATTGCTGGCGACATGTCCGTCATTGAACATACTGCTTATATTATGAAAATTTCTGCCTATGAAAATATCATGGATCACACGATGCGTTCTTACCTCTTTTCCAATATGTGAACCTCATTATGGGAATGACAACCAGCGCTATCTATTCTTAACCTCGTGAACTAGGACACTAAAACAGTCCTTCAGCCTGCAGCAGTTGCACCACATGGCAGTTTTCCTGCTTGTGATGACATTGTTCAAGCAATTTCGAATGCCTGCGCAATAGGCCCCTTTCGAAAGCCGGCCATTTCGGCGCTTAGGGTAAAAAGAAAGGGGAAATGCATTAACTTTTGCCAGAAACTGTCAGAAACGCTTGAAATTTGGCAGAAATGTGGTGATTGCCAAACCATTGACAATTGTGAGAAAAAATTGGGCGCCATCGATAAATTATTCGAGAAATTGGTGATTTTCTACACCTGAACAATAGGTGGATTAGCAGAGACTTTAAACTGTTTATTGTTGAGTTGAAGAAAAATGCAGAAATCTTCAAAATCTGATCGATGACACCCAATTTTTTTCTCACATTTCTCAATGAACTGGCCCTTATAACATGTCTGAAAAAATCAAGCGTTTCTGACAGTGTTATTTCTGCAATTTCTGGCAAAACGTAATGCATTTTCCCATTTGTTTTTACCCTCAGCGCCGAAATGGCCGTCTTTCGAAAGGTATGACAGGAATCAACGTCCTAGAATGCAAGTCCGCCAAACAATACCTCGCTATGTAAGGTTATATTCGAATGGCCATGGTCTCCATAGCCATATATTCTAATCCCTCGCTGAACAATAAGACCGGACTTTGATTCCAGGGGGACTTTGATCCCTGTCACACCAGCCCATCGCACACCGGACATCTTCTCGGCACTGAAAGAAGCGTTTCCTTTCCAAATATCCAACAGGTAGCCCATGATTCTCGGCAAGTCTTGCGCTTTCAAGAATATTTTCTTGCTTCCTTGCCACACAGGTGTAACAGTAAAGGATGTCCCCTTGTCAAAGTGTCCGCTTATGACAGATTCAGGTGCATGGCTCTGGAAACCAATCGCCAGAGATTAGGAAGGATCTTTTGTCTCCATGACAGTTTTTCCTGGGGACGTCTTCCCTTTTACACCTGCACCTCACACTTGGCAATTCTTGTGGCTACTGAGAATTATTATTAAATATTCGCCACGTATGCTGTGGGCTGAACGCTGTAGCCCTCCCAGCCGGAATCAACTTGCCATACCTACCATCCGACATGTAATGTATAATGGAAACGAAGTTTAAAGGTGCTCTAGTTCGAATTGTAAACATTACGACCTATTGTCAACTTCTGGTACTAACAAATCAGATAAAATCTAATTGAATCTCGCCTTTCACAACTTTTTGTTTGTTTTTGAGCGTAAACTCATAAATATATTTCAGTTACAAGAATATTTATCAAGATAGATATAAAAATAGATAACATTAAATGTTTTGGCATACACGGTGCTGCCACCTGTCCGAGGAAAAATAACTATTACATGTATAATCAACCATGTAAATAAACAAACCGTAATGTTTACAATTCGAACTAGAGCACCTTTAATACACACCGTAAGTCTACCGGTCTTTAATACGTGTACGTCATAGGCTAAAAGACGCTCTTGCAGCAGGCAATATTTGTGGTACCAACCATCTCCGGAAGTTCATGGAAATGACATCCAACTTTGCATTTCGTACTTCGTGTTTCGTCTGCTTTGCAAAACCTCACTCTTCCACTTTCACTTCCCAATCTCTCAAAATGGAGAATTTCAGCCACGTTCAATCAAGCAAACCATTATGTGCACAAAGCCAGCATTTAACTACCAAATTGAATTTATTTATTAATTAGCGTTTGGTTACCACAGATTAATTAAGAAAATTAACTCTAATTAACGTTGCATCACAGCTGAGAATGACGGGTGCAGCTCATGCTGAGGACAATTATGATGCTGATCCATCATCCTAATTTCATAAACAGGACACTAAATGATTTTCTAGAAAATGCAAAAATTTTGATGCAAAAATTGTGAAAATTTAAATGAAACATCACTGCTGTAATGACTAAAAACATTATCGTTCTCTAGAGGCGGCAGTTTCCTCCTACAGCACAAATCCGAATCGAAAATTTCGTTCAGAGGCCTCAGTTTGCTAAAACTAGTGTTAACAGTATTGTCGAATGCAATTAAAGGAGCATGGTACTAGTATTGGATCTCAAATGCGTTATTTGACTGCCGACGTAGAGGGAGCCACCTAGCGGCAGTAAGACGAACTACAAAAATGCATTACAAAATGGACGTAGTAAATCGGGTCAATTCGTCGACGACGCAGTTAGTCCCTGGGTTGGAGAGTAGCGCCGGCTGTCGAGAAAAAGTGGCAATACCGTGGTCCTTTTATCAGTACCTAATATTCAACTTCAAACGGTCAAACGAAAAAAACGGCTGCCATTTTGTTTTCCGTGAGCGATGGACATTGCATTTTGAGCATTAATGTCCACTACTCACGTGGTGCGTCTCGGCCAATCATATTTACGGATTCTCTCACTTGAGGTATGATATTGCGCATTGTCGTTCTCCGCTGAGGAGAGGAGTCGGACAATCCCAACTTCGTTGTTGCCACGGTTTTAAAATTACCAGGATACCTCCCGCCTAAGACAATACCTGTGGGTCAAACGAGCGTCCGCAGTGGAGGGCCACCAGCAACGTTCAAAATCTCAGGTTCCAAGAATCTGGTTATTGTTTTTTTAACTAAACTTAGATTTTTCTCACGAACAAAAATATTTCACAAACCTGAAAACAGGTCTCAACAAAAGCGCACTCATTAGCTCACTGGGGTGAGCTATTATGATGGTGCAGCGTCCGTCGTCGTCCGTCGTCGTCGTCGTGTTCCGTTAGCAGGGCACGTTTCGTAACCGCCAGAGCTATTGATCTGAAACTTGGTACATATTATGACACCAAGTTTCGGTCCGATTCGACTCTTAGCTTGGCCACCAGGTGGCGGAAACCGAAAACACAAAAAGTGCAATAACTCCTAAACTAATGACTAGATCTTCTCCAAATTTTTATCATAGGTGTATCTAATAAGGATACATAACATATGTAACAGGTTTTTGATTTGACCTACTTTTCAAGGTCACAGAGGTCAAAGTTCCACAAAAGTGACGAACCTGCCACAGTTTGTCATTATTTCACCAAGCGACTTCATGTCTTGCATAAACATGCATTGGAGGGGTACCTTTAAAAAGACCAAGTTTCGGCCCGATTGGACATCCAATATGGCCGCCAGGTGGCGTAACCTGAAAATCAAGTAACTGCTATTACTCAGGAACGATTTGACGTAGAGTGCTCAAATTTGATATTTACGTCCCTCTAGATGACCTTTACATGCATGTCGAATTTCGGCCGGATTTGACCTCCAACATGGCCACCAGGTGGCGTAACCCAAAAATCATCAAAGTGCTGCAACTCAGGAACGACTTAACTCAAAGTGCTCCAATTTGCTATGTGGCCCCCTGCAGATGACCTTTATGTGCATGTGAAGTTTCGGTCTGATCGGACATCCAATATGGCCGCCAGGTGGCGTAACCCGAAAATCATCAAAGTGCTGTAACTCAGGAACGACGTGACCCAAAGCGCACCAATGTGCTATGTGGCCCCCTGCAGATGACCTTTATGTACATGACGTGAAGTTCCGGCCCGATCGGACATCCAATATGGCCGCCAGGTGGCCCCCCAAATCATCAAAGTCCTACTCGGGAATGACTTGACCCAGATTGCTCATCCCTCTGTCATTAGACTGTTATGTCCAACCCAGTGAGCACAAGGTCCATGGACCATTTCATTTTTAAACTGTAATTCCGTTGAATTCCTCTAAAAATGTCCAGTGGAGGGGCACCATCAACTTTCAAAATCTCGAATTCCAAGAATGTGGTTATTGTTTTTTAAGACTGTAAACTTAGATTTTTGCTCACGAACAAAAATATTTTACAAACCTGAAAACAGGCCTCAACAAAAGCGCACTCATTTTTAAACTGTAATTCCGTCACGGAATTACAGTTTAAAACTGAGTGCGCTTTTGTCGAGACCTGTTTTCAGGTTTGTAAAATATTTTTGAATTCCTCTAAAAATGCCCACAGTGGCGGGGCACCATCAACTTTCAAAATCTCAAATTCCAAGAATCTGGTTATTTTTTAAAACTTTAAGATTAGATTTTTGCTCACGAACAAAAATATTTTACAAACATGATAACAGGTCTCAATAAAAGCGCACTCATTTTTGAACTGTAATTCGTTGAATTCCTCTTAAAATGTCCAGAGTGGAGGGGCACCATCAACTTTCAAAATCTCAAATTCCAAGAATCTGGTTATTGGTTTTTTAAAAATGTAAACTTAGATTTTTGCTCACGAACAAACATACATGTATTTTACAAACCTGGAAACGGGTCGCAACAAAAGCGCACTCATTTTTAAACCGTAATTCCGTTGAATTCCTCTACGAGACATCGACATTACCAGACTTCAATTTTCTGATTGAGACGTCTGTTCAGACGAGCTAATGCCTTTATCATTTTCTCATTTATCTCAAAGTTATAATCGTGCGCTCACATCTAGAAAGTAATTCCATACAACTCGCCGTGCGTCTTATAAATCTTCATTTCAACTTTATCTTAAGACGAGATAACTTCAACAAAAGAACATGTAGTAAAGTGTTTTTCTCTCTCAGTCGATTCCCCGGAGTATTGACCTCCGTCCAATTGGATTGGATAACTCCATTAGCGAAGTAGCGCCGAGCCATATGCAATCAATGTAAAAGTGCCTTATATTATTGCCAAATGTATAAATCTCCGTTTGGTGGGCCATTTTGTCTAAATTGGTATATGTTGTCAGTGACATCGTTAATTTTGTTAGCGCCCCGATGAATGTAAATTATATTCATAACAGTTGCCGTTGTCGTCTTGATTAGCCTTGTGCGAGGAATTAGGAGGCGTCTTTGCTAATGAAGTTGTGTTCCTACCATATCCAATTGATAAAATCGTGTCGGAAGGTGCGCAGACGACAGCGCGAACAATATACCGACACGGTGTAGAATCGTGCGCGATGTCACATTGGCATGGCGAACACGACACGACGATTCTCCGCGATGTCATCCGTATTATTTTCTCGAATATCAATTCATTATGACATGTCAAAAATTATTATCGGTAATAATCATAGCTATTACACAAAGAGCAGGTGCGACGTCACTCTCTGGGGAAACACACATCTGCAGTAACGAATGAAATGAAACGGCTAGAACACTGTACGGTGGATGCAGCGATCACCCGTCGCCAGATTTTAGAACTGCCTTTTTTTAGAAATATTTTCTTTTTAACTGTGATGACTTCAGCAGATTTTAGAAATGCGATCACCTGCATTACATTTACATCCCTTAGGCTCCACCGACCCATCGGTCCCCTGTGAAACGCGTTTCAGAGGGGTCCGATTTGGAGAGGTGAGATGTTGACTTTGCGTAATCATGTGTAATCCTATTGTTTTCCTTCTCTGCCTGATTTATAACAAAATGGAAAATAGGCTGTTGCCTTGCCGGAAAGTTATGCAGTTGAACAGAGAATTCTTTGCTATATCAAAAAACTGCTTTAAATTTTCAAATCCGATGAAAATTAACGATTTTACAATGCTGAATTTGTAGCCTGTTTGGGCCATAGCCATTACGCATTCCCCCTTGCCTTGAAACACCTGATTGCTTAATCTGTCCTACTTGGATTGGCATGACTAACTTATAACCAGAGGGGTGCAAGGTGCAATAAGGTCAGTGGCTCAGATTAACTAGGTGATGTAAGATTATGTAAAATTAGTGAAAGTGGGAAGGTGTATTTCTGCAACATATTCTCTAAAGCTGCCCATACACGATCAATATTATTGCACAATATGAGGATCACAATGGGCAATATTATTGTCAATCTTTCTTCTAATTATCATGCTAGAAGCACACGTACACCCATTTGGGCCCCATATTGTGCAATAATATTGCGCCGTGTATGGGCGGCTTAAGGTCCTGTTTAGCAAATGTGTCATCAGATTGTAGAACTGATAATACTAAACGTGTCACCTATTAATAGATACTACCGGTAATATAGTAAATGTGACCACCTGTCATTTGGGCCATAGCCATTACGCATTCCCCCTTGCCTTGAAACACATGATTGCTTAATCTGTCCTACTTGGATTGGCATGACTAACTTATAACCAGTGGGGTGCAAGGTGCAATAAGGTCAGTGGCTCAGATTAACTAGGTGATGTAAGATTATGTAAAATTAGTGAAAGTGGGAAGGTGTATTTCTGCAACATATTCTCTAAGGTCCTGTTTAGCAAATGTGTCATCAGATTGTAGAACTGATAATACTAAACGTGTCACCTATTAATAGATACTACCGGTAATATAGTAAATGTGACCACCTGTCATCAGAATGTAGAACTGTATGTACTATAATGTGATCACCTGTCATCAGATTGTAGAACTGTACTATACTAAATGTGATCACCTGTCATCATATTCTAGAACTGTACTATAAACGTGATCACCTGTCATCACTAGAACTGTACTGAACTAAATGTAAATACCACCTGCAATCAGGAACTGTAGAACTCTACCAAGACTACAAAATCTGTAATCACCAGTCATCAGATTGTAGAACTGTACCAGTACTACACAAACTGTGATCACAAGTCAAATATAATGGGTCAAAATTATTTCTTCAAAAAAAATGTTCAGCAGGAGCTCACCAGAGGATGTTGACACCTCGACAGCTCGAAGACAAATAAGGTGGCGCCCTCCTGGCCTCGTGGGGTCTATCATGTTCTGTGCCTTCGTTTGAGTTGTTTGCAGGGCGTTTGCAATTCTCTTGCTCGTCGCATGGGGGCTTTTTGTCCGTTGAGTTCAGCTTTAAGTAAAGGACTCAAAGGTATCGTTCAAAAGTCAGTATTTTATATCACAGAATGGATGTTCTTTTCCTGGGAATCCATGAGAGACCGTGAATGTACGTACACTCTTAGCAAAAAGGGTTCCAAGAGGGTTATTTGGCCTTTCAAAGAACCCCTTCTTCTATAGGGTTCTATCTAGAACCCTAAAGAACCCCAGGGTCCGTATTCATAAACGTACTGAAGTCAAAGTGTGATACTTATCTTTTGTGTTGAACAAAGGATAAGTGTCACACTAAGACTTAAGTAGTTTTATGAATACGGGCCCAGGGTGCTGAAATCCACATCAAGAAATCTGTGAATGCGTGAGAATACAACCGATACACCGTTCTCCAGCTGATGTAATATCTTTATTCATGAGGTCTAATAAAATAAATACACTTTTGCATCGAGCGTCGTAGAGAAATCTGCAATTAAATTTTGAGCGTACTACAAAGAACCCCTCTGCAGGCGCGGATTTAGGGGGGACGCACCTTTAAATCCGCACACCAGTGTTTTTTCAGTAACTGAAATTTAGCTTTGGCATCGGACTTTCTCAACCTCAGATGTCGGGAAATCGCGTCTCAGCGATTGTAATTTTCAAAATTTTCCTGCGGGAGGACCACCAGACACCCCCCCCCGCCAAGTCGGTGCCAACGCCGCCAATGACCGAAGCGCGAGTCCAGTGACCTCTATCTTCTCTACCTTCCTCCACCCTTCGAAAAAATCCTGGATCATCCCCTGCGTTATAAGTCGTTCTCGGGGTCTTGATGCTTCTTTTTTTGAATACGGTTACCTTCTGTTAACCGTTAACTGTGTTGATGCTTCTTTTAAAAGTATATGTATGCCAAATTTTGGAACGTGTTTGTTCGCTGTCGTGTGGGCTGCCGTCATGATCCCTCAGCCCAGTCAGTAGTGTATTAATTTGCAATTTTCATTGGTTTTATATCATCAGAAGACGGTTTTCCAAGCACCGACGGGACCTAGATTTGTGTTCCGAAATGCCGGGAAATCGCGTTTCAGGGCTTCTAGATTTCAAAATTTTCTGGGGGAGGCCACCCAGAACCCCCCGCTGAAGACGCGCCTGCGGCGCGTGTGGCGACGGCTTCGCCGCCGCCGATATCTGCACCCCCCTTTCGTCAAATCCTGGGTCCGCCCCTGCTCTGTAAGGGTTCTCCCACAGTGGCACGAAAAACTCCCTTGGGTTCTTTGTCTGCCACACTGGGAGAACCCTCACCCCTTTATTTTGGTAGTCGATTTCTTTTTCGTGTTCAATGCATAATTCATTTTGTTTGTTTCAAACCTCACAGATATAGTTGGCAAATCAACTGAGCAGGGTAAATCAGGTGCACTCCCTAATTTCTCTGAATGGTTTTAACACATTAAAGTTCCTTATGGTTCCAGATAGAACCTTTTAGTACTGAGCAGAGGGTTCCATGACAGGCCAAAGAACCCTCTTGGAACCTTTTTGCTAACAGTGTATCTGCAGGACTACATGTACATGTAGGCAG
Organism: Notospermus geniculatus; assembly: GCA_002633025.1. Taxonomy (NCBI): domain Eukaryota; kingdom Metazoa; phylum Nemertea; class Pilidiophora; order Heteronemertea; family Lineidae; genus Notospermus; species Notospermus geniculatus. The sequence continues at coordinate 1,524 of NMRB01001625.1, read as the reverse complement.
CACCTGCTTCAACAAAAAGGCAGACTTAAATATTTCAGTCACCTTCCCTTCTGTAACCTTATGCTAATGCCCAGCCTCTCTTACCGTCGGCACGCATTGTAAACATCGGCGTTCACTAATACACAAGTAATGCTGATCATAATTGCATCGTGTCCTCCTAAAACCTTCTCGGCTGAGTCAATTTCCACGTATTATCCGCCGGGAGCCTGCCGTATTATGATTTCATTTCTCCGGTAGGTTCCCGATCATTTATATTGGCGTCGGTATCGTCCACTTCTTATTACATCCGTTTACAAATATTCTCATTTTCACTAGAGCAAATGGCAAAGCCTTGTTAATAGTTTCTAAGAGACACTCGCGTCGCTTCGGGAATCGAAGCGGATTTGTGTATGCGAGGAGCAGATTTTGACGTATGAAGTTTATACGCCATGTGGGACTGAAATCGGATAGCCATTTGGCGAACGCTGAAAGTGACATCAAGAAGATGGGAATATTGCCGATGTGGCGTATTAACGGACTTGTTGCTGTTGTTGTCACTCGATACCACTGACAGACACTTGTCAAATGATTGCTTACCGCCGACTTTGGGTATTGGCGATGTTTCGCATCTGACGAAACACGAAGTACGAAATACGAAAGTCAACTTCACTTCAAGGTATAAAGCCTGCAGCAATTTTCCTTGTCGCCACGAAAATGGCCAAGTGTGCTGTGGCCGACAACGACCACTCACCACGGAAATTCTGTGGTGACCACGAGTTGCCACAAGTTGCCGAAAATCAAACACTAGTTTGATTTCTCACCANACATTACGTCGTGGAAATGAAGTCCAATTTGGGTATTCGAAAAACCTGGACGATGGACGGTGGATGATGGACGATGGACGGCTCCTTTCAGCATCATCGATTTCCACCGCCTGGATGATAATTATCTCATTTCCGACATACCTCCCAGCATCAACATGAATCAACATGAACTGCACAGGCCTACGATAAACATGATCAATCACGCATTGCAGCGTTCAGAATTACCTCTTGTCTTGTCTACACATGTACTGGCGGGAAAACCACCGATACCTAGTACAGCTCCTAAGTCCTTGAGAATTTAGTATGGGTCCCTTTTGAAAAGTTGTAGGGATTGGTCTTATCTCCCCAGGGTGTGTACAAAACTAAGACCTAAGACCTACAAAAGTAAGACCCCCACAGTACAAAACTAAGACCCTGTTATAAAAGTAAGACCCCCACAGTACTGACCCTTGTTAGCTCCTTCCTGCAGGGTTTTTTGGTGTCCGAGTAGTCAGCGAGGAAGGTGACAGGTCAAGGGTCAAGGTCGTCTTGGTTTCATTGGAATATGTTAATAAACAACGGAGATATTCGAGAAAAACCGAAGGTTACCGAAGATTCCCGAGTGATTCCGAACATTGCCGAATACTACCGAGTGATTATCCGCGACTTTGCACCCCTAGCGGAGGAATTTGGAACTAGATAAGCGAGATACGCCCCCTATTGAGTTCATGACGCCCTCTAT
>NMRB01001624.1:68528-139739 GCA_002633025.1 Notospermus geniculatus | reverse complement strand
GGGGGGGGGGGGCGCCTCTCCCTAAATCCTCCACTAACCAATACTAGTTTCTGCGCGGCTATATTGTGCGCCGTAATCTTTTTAGCTGTTGTGACAATGCCACAGGAAACTCCCAAGTCACACATGCCCACTGGCACTTCGTCTGGTGGGGAGCGTAATGTATTTTATACGTAAACTTACCAACAGTTGAAGTACGCAGGGTGGGTACCATGGCAACGATTCAAGAGGGCTTCTAACGAATCTGATCTAACATCTATGGGGCTGTCTGAGGTTGGTTCCACAGAAAAGTGGCGCATGAAGAAAAAACCGCTGTTTCCATCTAGGCCTAAACAATCCCAAATTCTCATTCCTGCATGCGCACATCCGGGTTTAGAGCACAGTCAGCCTCGTCGTCATCAAAGGTTCTTCAGTGTAACAATTTCAATTGAACCTCAGGAGCTAAAGACACCATCATATCAAATGGAGTGCACGGCATGCTTCCAAAAACACGCTCGTTCTGCAAAAAAGACTGAATGCGCAGATAGATTTTACCTTCCTCAATTTGGAATTTGTCTACAGAAAAATTTTAATATTGTGCTTTGGCCAGCAACCCAAAACATGAGGTTTGCTGTCAAAAGAAAAAATTGATTCAGCCAAATGTAACGAGCGTACATTATAAGCTATTCGAGTGAACATATTCGGTGCATAATTTATAGTGTGTCATATTAATGAGTAAGCAGGCAAGTCTGAAGTGACTCTTAAGAGCAACGACATGCAGTAGAGTGGACTAAGTTCCCTTAAAATTCGCAAAATACAGAAATAATATGGACAGTGTNTTTCTCATGCGACCAATCAGAAGCCTCGGTTCTCATGCGGTAATTTATTCAATACGAGTACGCCGTTCAACTTCGTAGCGGACAACACTGGCCTGCTGGCACATAATTGACTTCCCACTGCCAGTCCTACAACAGAATAACAAATAGTCTCCATCGAATATTGCCTTCGCGGCTTCTTTTTGAGTACTTGTAAGTCCTTGCACGGAGACTTTGCATTCGAATAAAGTTTCATCGAGCCCGCCATCTTGTCATCATACCCGAGCTGCCGATGCAAGCTCTGCCGTGATTGGTTGCTATTTCTGGGACGGGGGAAATCCTTGAACACGGAATGTGGTTTGCTTGCGTGAAGGTCAAGGGAGGAGAAGCCGAGTCTTGACCTGAACTCAGTGAAGATGGGCCTAGTTTTCAGCACCCTTTGAACAAACAGGCAGGTCTCTGTTTTATTCAGATAGAGCATAGCTTATTTTACACTACACTAATTCAATACAGTATCTTTAATTCTGCCTTTAATTTAACGGCATCCCCAAAGGCTGTTATGGACTAACTCAAGGTAGTCGGTGGCTGCATCGATTTACAATAGTTTTCTTCATTAGGACATCACAGGTTTTCATCAAGTTGATCAGAGTGAGTTATTGGACAGGTCCAAAAGTAGTTTTTTGCAGACCACACCCACCTGCTTTCACACTAATACGGCATTCATGAAATGGAAATTCTCTGGTTCGTCTTCCGGAATTTGATCTGTGCTAGTGCGCATTATGCCCGATGTGTCTGTAGCTGATTAGCAATTTCTGGAGTGACTGTCTGACTCAGAAGACAAAGAAAATCCAAAGGTCAAAATACATGTACATGTACAAAAGGGCATTGCCTCACCGAGATTCGCACTCCCAACCAATGGTCTTCATTCTGATGATTTCCACACTTAGACTGGTTCTCGGTCCCAATATCGCTAACGGATAAGGGACCGGTATTGCCTGATGTAACGACGTAGTTGATTGGCTAGCTCTTTTTGAATTTGAATTTGTAACGTCGCAGTTGATTTGTTAGCTATTTTGGGATGTGAGCTAAGTAAGCTATTTCTCAGTACTGAGGCGAATCCTCTCTGACGTAATATTATGGCAGCTTTCTGCCACAAAATGGCCGCCCAATACCGGTCCCTTTCTCCGTCAGAGCTATTTTGGGACCGGGAACCAGTCTATTCCACACTACATTACACCAGGGGGGTCGACGACTGGCCACTGAAAATTACACCCTTTAGGGTGGCTTTTCATTGGAGCGTTTCCATGCGCGGAATTCTGTGCTGAAATGTCGATCCATCCAATTCATTTTCATTTTGGTGTTTCCATAAACGCGTTTTGACAAGCGCGAGAAAAAAAAAATTCTCGCGAGCGAGAGGCCCGCGCGCGCGGGAATAAACTCGAATCGACTGAGGTACGCGGTAAACCGGGTTTGTCTAAACGTTTTCAGGAAATAAGCAGAAAGTTGAGTTTGGGCAATACATACATCACTTTTATTGCATAGATTGTACATTATAATCACCTGTAGGTGACGTAGTACATGTAGATACCTTTAATAAAGTATCGTTGTTTGTACGTCGTTTTCATCTTGGGTTTACTTATTTTAATGCCTCAGGATACACTACATTTGCTGTCATCTGTGAGATGTCTGTATGTATATAAAGATTTCTGCTGGATCCCACTCGAGAGCACCCCACATAGAATTGCCCATGTGAAAAGCATGGCGTTGTCAGTGAAAGTCCTGCTACCTTGAGGCTTTGTCCCTGGGCTTTGTTTATAGATATTGCAAACGACAGAGTGACCGGGAATTGCAAACGCCTAAAAGGAATAGGGCAGTCGCTAGGTATGAGAGGTATCCGTGGTATGAATACATCCTGTCCCCTGAACTCTCCAGTTGTAATGGTTGCCTCAATTAAGTTCCTGGGGGATCTAGGTTTCGCAGTAGCATGACTGGGGATCCAATCTTAAGCTGTAAGGTATGTGGTGGCATTCCAGGAGGGTGCAATGAATTCAAAAACTCCGTTGGGAAGTTTACACTCTGTTCAGGATCCGGCACCGTATCTATAGACTTGTAGACAACCTCTTGGCCAGGAATTGACTGTAGGAGCTCATTATTTATTGCACGAACGGCATCATTTTTTGGAGCAAGGATGGCTCGTTCTGACAACCATGTGTGATTTTGGTAGTTTGCCGCTATATTCGGGAAGACTTTGCCTTTCAGGTCTGCAGGAGTTTGGACTATGTTTCCAACATTTTCTGGAATGTGTATTAGTCCGTTTTGTGGATCGATGGGAATTTGACCTTCACCAATTCTTAGCAGTACTTCTGCAAATTCGCCAGCTTCTTGGTCTCCATTTACGTGTACTCGCATATTGGTACTGAGGCTCACTTTGTGGACATGTGGCCATAAACTGGAGGACTTCAGGCAGGCGTTGATTTGGTCCGCACGTGTCCCTCTTTGGATGATAGGTAACGTCTGACGGACATCCCCTGCTAGGATCACTGTTACTCCACCCATGATAGATGAGGAATTTCGGATGTCTTTTAATGTTCTATCCAAGGCCTCTAGTGCAAGTTTGTGAGCCATTGTACACTCATCCCATACTATAACTCTGCACTGTTGAAGAAGCTGCGCTGTAGGACTACCTCGTTTAATGCTACAAACTGGGGTTTCCATTGCAGCGATATTTATTGGCAGTTTGAAGGCAGAATGCGCTGTTTTACCCCCTTTTAGCAGTGTGGCAGCAATACCAGAGGAGGCCACAGCGAGAGCAACATGACCCTCAAGGCGAATGCGAGCTAGAGTCAGGTTAAGGAGATATGTTTTTCCTGTCCCTCCAGGTGAATCCAGGAATATTATCCCACCATCATTTTTCTGGACCATCTGTAAGATTTTGTTGTAAGCGGTAGTTTGGTCTTCTGTTAGGAGAGGCGTTCGTTCTTCCACAATGTTGAGCATTTCATCCTGATTGTAGCTTAATTCCTTGAGTAATTCCCTTTGGACTGTGGCTTCACTGGCTCTGTCTGCGGCTGGAAGGCCGTAGTGGTCAACAGTTTTTCCACCTGGCAAGGAAAGGAGTGTGTCCTCAATCGCAATGAGAGCCTGGTTGAATATGAAATTTGTGTATTCAGGTGGTGCTCCAGGGTAGGCCTGGCAATGGCGATGATGGAAGTCTTCTGACATGTTTTCTTTGTGATTGCTCCACAGCTGTTTCGGATCTGATATTTCGCAGAAGTGGAGCATCACAGCAAACAGGTTCCTGATCGATGCCGGAGATGCAGATACTGCTGCCTCCTCCAGTGTTTGGTTCCAGTGGCTGTCATCTTCAAGGAGTCTACGTTGAAAACATGCTTCTCGGAATGATTTGCAGCGCTTATTGTCGACTGACATCAGATCGTCATAGCTTGTAGGTCCTCGAACTGTGTGCAGTAGTAAGGCAGGTAGTAACATTCTCCACTGTTTGGATGGACTGTGTACACTCGTCCTATCGCATCTGATGATTTTATTCCTGGGTGTCCCTCGACAGGGATGCCGTATGTTCTACGCTTCCATTCCTTCTTTTGGACATACCACGTGTAGTAGGTTGGAAGTTCGTTGTACAGCAGTGTTTTCGCAAACATGTCTTTTGTACACAACACGGAGAATTCTGTCAGTGTGGTTTTCGGTGGTTCTGACGCCCGTTGATGGATGTTGTCTTCGGTGAAGTACACTCTTTGACCATTAGGAAGATGAACTTGCAGGTGGACAACATTCGGGTGGCGGTCATGTATTGCGAATCCTAATATTCGCCAAACAGCCTCATTTGTGCTTATGTATCTTCCCGTTTGATACGTACTTATTTCATCTCTTCGTCCATTTTCTGGTTGAAGCTCAAATACAGCCATGTCGCAGCCCTTGTTTACGTATTTGCATACGTACATTATACTGTTGATTTAGTTGCATATTTCCACGTTGATATGGGCGTTGAAGAGTCTGCATAGGTATTTATTGTGTGGGACAACCCATTTGTTGTCAATTTCAATATCCTGCTTTCTCATTGTTATGACGGTTGTGTTTCCGCCTTGTTCTGGTGATCTCCTTTTGTAGAGGGGATATCCGTCATGGCCAGTCTCTGTGTTTTGACGTAGTTGCTTTGGGTACTTTTTCGTACATGTTCCATCTTTCATGCAAGGTGAGTTCATATTAAGAGATCCACATGGGCCATGGATCATGTGTTTTTTGATGACTGCATGAAGTTTTGGATCTTCCTCTGTGTTTGGAATTTCTGCTGATACGATGTTGTCGATTTGATTGGGTGTGACCTTTTCCACTAACCAGATGAGAATGTGCGCATGGGGCAAACCTCGCTTCTGCCATTCAATGCTGTATATGTGGCATCGGACTTTGCCGAAAATGTTCTGTTTGTTGATCTGGTTCATGAGTCTACCAAGCTTTAGGTTGAAAACCCTAGCGATAATGTCGTGGCGATCCTGTGGTCTCTGATGGCTGTGTATTTCACGAACTATTTCATCCCAGTTAGGATTACACGTGAATGTAATGAATAGATCCGGCCTGTCGTACTTTCTCACATAGCACGTTGCATCCTGGGTTTTCTCATGCATATACCTCGGCCCTCCGGTAAAGGATGATGGTAGTATTACCAGCTGGCCAACATCGGTTGTAGTGCCGTCGTTGTTGACTGCGTCTCGGAGATGGACGTATTGTTCCACTCTTAGTTTGGTTTGGTTCAGTTTGAAGAAAATGAGTCTCTCTGATTCAATTATCGCATACATGTCAACCCAGAATTGGGCTGCGAGGTCTTTTGCATGCGAAAATACGTTGTATTCCTGATGCCTCAACATCATTCTGTACGCGTAGAGTTGCATGGCCGACACTTTTTTGCCTGGATTTGGAAGGCCTGTGGTTGGGTTGGTTTGACAGATTTGGAAGTGGTAACCATCGTCTCCTCTTGGGAACAGTATCGGGTATTGTAATGGGTCGTACGCTCTGTTGGTATCGCAAATTCGCTTCCACAACTCTCGCGCTGAATGCACATGATTTTTGAGGCATGTTGAAGTATGTACGCGGCCGCAGATCGTCAGGGGAACACGACGGCAGTACCAATTCGGCACCAACCATCTGTGTCGTAACGCGTGAATGAAACGTTTACAAAACCGCGGACGAGCGTTTGAAACATGGCGGATGGGCACTTGTTTGACATTTGCGCCGCGTGATCACTGATGGCGCGGCTTGTTTTTTAAAACCTCCCGTGCGCTGCTTTTAACGATCTAGTTCAGCTTAAGGGGGCGGTAGCCATAAGGAAGCGCACTGCAAATGGCGACTGAAAACAATTCATATTTTCTTCAAGCAAAAAGGTAGCATCGATTTCATGTATTTCTATGAAATTGCTACTCTTGTTCTACACATCTGAATTGTAAACGATGTGCTTTCATCTTTCATTAATCAGCTAATTAAGCAAACAATGAGACCCCCATTTGACTTTTTCGTCATAGATTTCTCGGCAACAAGGCGACTGGGACCTGGCGTTTTACCACAGAATGTTGAGGAATACATATGTGCAGGTGCCGACGTTGATATAATTTGCAAATTCTAATTCTTAGTAATGATAATTATGTAATTTGTGCCAAAAATTGGTCAAAAATGAACTTTTAGAATATCTCCCGAATCCTGTTGAATAGTGAAAAAATCTCAACGTCGCGCTCTGCGCACAAATATACTGCTGCCAAATGAAAAGAAACCACTGAAGTGCGATGCCTGATGGACGAGAAAAGTCTTCCCAAAATTTTCGTATTTTGGCCTAAACACGCGTACGCTTTTCGAAATACGCGGGCTATTAAAGTAACCTCCTTATTGTCAGTAAAATAGGCCTATGCGCATGGACGCAAGGGTGTACAAAAGCATTGTGCTGGACATTTTTGAAAGAGTGTGTGTTTTGGCAACGAACCATGATCAGCTTGTCCTTGACGCCTAATTTTATTAACAATACATGGTTATTCATAAATAAGACGGCTCAACCTTCGACCGCCGCACTAAAACGGCGCTGTATGTTTCCACTACCGCCTCCTTAAAGGCCCGTTTCCACAATAGCGGATTCCGCAGCGGTTTCCGGCGAGCGGTGCGGTTTTCGCAGGACTTTGGACAATCCTTCGATGGTTTAACAATACATGGCCTATTGATTATCCCAATGCCTGTGAAAACCGCGCTCCGCTCGCCGCAACACGCGGCAGAATCCGCTATAGTGGAAACGGGCCTTAAAGCTGTGTTTCCACGAGGCGTTTGCGGGGCGGATGCGGTGGCGGGCGCGGGTACGGGGGCGGGCGTTGTGTTTCCACGAAACGGGAACAGACGCGGGAATTGGTCGTCGGTCGGTGGGAATTTCCCTGGAATTAAATGGAAATGATGACGAAATAACGCACGGGCAGCAAATGGGCGCGGAAAAAATCGCTACATGACCGATTCGAAAAAAAACGCGTCCGCGCCCGTCCACCCGCTCCGCAGCCACACCCGCGTCGTGGAAACAGCTAAAATACGTAAAGCTGCTTTTCCACGAGGCGTTTGCGGGCTCGGAATAGGAGGCGGGCGCGGGTGGAAAAATTCGATCCAACGTATTTCCCATTAGCTGTTTCACCCGCACCCGCTCCCGCCTCCTATTCCGCGCCCGCAGACGCCTCGTGGAAAAGCAGCTTAAGATCAATTTTTTCTGCCCGTGCCCGCACACGCCTCGTGGAAACGCAGCTTTATTGTCCGATGCGTTTTCGTAGTCCGCGGCACATCCAAGATGGCGGCTGTAGTGGCGAACTTCAACTCGATTTCCATCAGATATCTTGAGAACGATTTGAGCAATTGCCCTCAAATGTTTTACGCTTATACTGGTCTCTATGAATTGAACGTTCCCTTTGATGACCAGGACAAGATGGCGGCTATGGTGGCCATTTTGATGTCTGTCAGTTATCTTGTGAGCACTTTGAGCAATCAACTTGAAATTTTGTGTGAGTGTTTGTCTCTATGAGGGAAGGCTCATTTTAATGACCTGCACCAGCACTTTCCCCAAATGTACCATCTGGGCCATGCCCACAGACAACCTATCAGTTTAGGGCATATGCCACGCTCTGCGTTGCTGTTGTAAGAATTTGCAAACGACTTCGATTTCAAACGATCTAAATTCTTTGTAATTTGATGGTCTCAAATGTTACAAAGTAATCGCTGGCTATAATATTTCGAATTGTATTGGTGTACGCAGATGAAGAGTAAAACTATAACTTGATTCTCGAGTGCTTGTATTTAGAGAAAAACCCAAGTGTCTGGGAGCATAACTGAATGACCATTCGATTAATTTATAAAGGTACATGTATGTTGTCTTTGATCAACAGGCATGTTAAGTCCAGGTCACACTGAGGCGACTTAGGCGGGCGAATTACCGCGAATTGGAATGAAATGGTCCATGGACCATGTACATACCTCTCTCTGTCATTACACTATTTCCAAGGGGGTGAGCACATGGTCTATGGACCATTTCATTCTAGTTTGCGGGGATTCGCCCGCCTAAAGCCTAGTTTATACTTCGACGCACGACCATCGGCGTCCGACGCACGATCAAAATCTGGACGCCGACATCGTCGTGTTGATTCATACTCCAGCGTTCCTCTGCGTTTGCCATCGGCGTCAGGACGCACGACCTCTTGGCGTGCGATTTTCCAGAGTTCAACCAATTTGAACTCTCTGCGTCCGATCGCGGCGACCTACCAATGAATGAAGAGTTTTGTGGTCATGGGAAGACCTGCCTACATTGTACGATTTAGCGTATTTTGTACGCCAGAATGCGGTGATTGTACGTTGTACGATTTGAGGGTCATTTCTTACGCAAAGAAAAGCGTCTCAAATACGCTGTATTTCTATTTCGTACGATCAGTAAACTTCAAAATAAAACAAATTTTCGCCTTCAAAGTCTCCAATATCATCCACAAACCTTCCCGTGGAGTTCCTGGCCCTTTATGGGGGTTTCTGTATTGGTACAAGGACATGCCCGACTGCCAGACGCACTGGATAAGACCGACACGTGGTTGCTCAAATTTGATCATCTGAGCACCTTACTGCGCCGACCAGCTCTGCCTGGAGTGTGGTTTTTGGTTGGTTCAAAACCTGCCATTGGCATCGGCACTGACAATGGCATTGGCATTCAAGAGTGGAAATCTGCCCACTTGCTCATCGGTCAGACTGGCCTCACACGTCAGCTGTTGAGTTTAAGGGACAGTCTGTGAGGTCACTTAAAAGGGGTAGTGGGCTAGATGTCCTTGCCTTGTTGTGAGCTCTCTGTGGATTCATTTCCACAGATACCTTGTTCTAAGGCAGCATTTCATGCTTTAGAAACAAGTGCAGACTGAACCAGTGGGTTCCTGTTGATTGAAAGACTTGAATCTTGGGTTTGCAATTTTGTACACCAAAATATGCAATTGTACACTTTTTTAGGGAACTTCGCCCATAATTGTACACCAAAATATGCGATTGTACACATTTTTGGGAAACTTCTTACCCCAAAATTGAAAATGGGGTAGGCAGGTCTGATCATCCCTGGGATCAACTAGGCTCATGTTTATGCATCGAAAGGCACTGAATTCAAATGCCGCGGTGGTATTACGGAGTTGAAAATAGGTTACGCCGTTGTTACGTAATGACTTATGTAACTAAAAATTATCGCGAGACTGAGAGCATTCACACTCCCGCGGTGGGACGCGGACAAAATCGCACGACGGGATCGGCGTCCAACGCAAGGACGCGCGTCGGTCGCCAGCGATGGTCGTGCGTCGAAGTATAAACTGAGCTTTAGTCGCCACAGTGTGACATGGGCTTAATCAGTCATCATTGCACATGTATAAGTATCGTGCAAACTTCAAAAGCTACAGACTGATTTTCGGTCAGCGCAAGTGCTCCTGAGCAGCTTTTCAAAATTTATAGTGAGGAAACCTATTTTTGCTACAATTGCAAATTTTCCGTCATTTGTAAGATAAGATATACCATCGTGTACTTTTTGCAGTGATGGTATATTTTACACTCTCTTTGCACATTGGCATGAAATGTTTCCGATTAGTTTGGGGTAGACTTTAAAGCTGCGTTTACCAGACATTCGGAATGCGGTATACGGGATGCGGTAGCGATATGTTGTATGCGAAAAGAAAATGCATAGCATATACTGCTTCCGCATTCAGGGTGTCCGCTAAACGCAGCTTTAAGAACTAGAAGTGATGATAGCTCTTGTTTATTAGGCGTTTCTTACTGCATCGTGACACCTTAGGCTCATTTCACCAACGTCGAAGCCATGGAATCATCACCGCCAGCAACTATTCCCACCAAAGAGGTTCATTCATTTCCCAGCCTGGAACTAGCTACTACATTCTTCATCAAGTGGCTGCCTTTCTTCATCATTACGATGGGATTGATAGGAAACATGATGTCTTTACTTGTCACCACCAGAAAGGACAACCGACGTATCAGCACATGTGTCTACATGGCAGGCTTGGCAGTTGTTGATAGTGTGGTCTTAGTGAACGAGTTACTCTACACCCTCATTGCAGTATATGATGTTTCTAAAGGCCGTGTGGATAATTTAATGTACCTACGGTAAGTACAAGGTGTTGAAAATGGTTTGGCACAGGTGAAATATCTAATACGTTTGTTCCTCTACATATCATGGTTATTAATTAGAGAGGTTAAGAAGTCCTACGATAAACGCTAACGCTAACTTTATTGGCGTCAGCATGTTGCCACCTGGCGAAGTCAATAACACTCACCGCTAAATCTCCACCGCGCAAAATGTTTTATGCCCAAGAGGCATAATTCGGTGTCTTAAAAATAGTCGGTAGGTAATAGACTATTATGAACACACCGAATTATGCCTCTTGGGTAATAGTTTGATGGTCGGTTTCCCCCAATTGACCACGGCTTAATGGATATAGCATAATCATAAAAAGCATAACATAATCGGGAGTACTCATTATTTCCACGCCCACCATGACAGTGGCGCGGATACCTAGTTTCTTGTCGTTCCGCTAGGTGATTGGTTGTCAGAGTGACGCCAGCACCTCTTGGGCCATATGAGTAAAAACTAGCATTTTGCTTTAACTACCGATTTTTAGGCATTTACCTGTACCCGTATGAATAAAACTGTAGGAAATGCTAGGAAAATTTAGGTTATCCTTCATATAAAGCAAATGCTTTTCAGCATCTTGCGTTTGCTTCGAAATTTAGTAAATCCTTGTGTCCGTATGAATAAAGTTGAGCATATGCTTTTTACCAGGCAGGAAATCCTTCGAATTTTCAAGGTTGCCCCAGTCGTGGATTGAAAATTTAAGCAAATGGTCTTTATCAACGACAACAGCATCTGTTCCCCACTTCTTCGACTGATTGGTCAATTTCCTGTTCCTAGCACATCTGCCTTACCCTTTACCTTATTTTCTCCGAGTTTATCACAGGGAATTTTAAATTCGGCGAAAAAATCTAACTCCACGAAAAAACTTTAATTTCCGCGCCCTACAATTCTGGGGAAATAACTTTATGTTGCAGAAAAAATGTTTATTAATCAGAGAAAAAAAATATTTACATGTTTTGCAAAAAAACTTTATTTCCGCGGACACCTTTCAGCCAGCAGTCGATCAAAATGTGAGAATCCCAGTTCGTGCACACGATACGCAAAAAGGGTCCTCAGCGCAGTCAAAACATAACCCGATTGACCCCAGCGAACAATGCCAAAACCACACGATGAAATAGACCACCATCAGTTCACGGTGCAGACCATTCATAGGAAAAACGACATCGGGATATGACCTTCAAGTACTTCCTTGAAACTTCCCAGCAAAGCATTCGCAGTAAAAATGTCCACTTTATTCATACGAAAACAAGCACAATCTTTTCCTTTCAGCAAATGCTGCTCCTACTTGAAGTATTTGCTTGCAAGCAAATGCTAATTTTTNTTAATGGCATATTTGAAATAGGTAGGTCGCAATGTACATTTTGTGAAGATCACATCGATTTCGAAGCGACAGGTGTTGCAGAATACTCGTTCGAAGTTTGACTGTGTAATGCATTCTCCATTAAACTAAAACCCTTCTTTTGCTTTTTTCTCGAAATCGCCTCTGATGCTGAACACCAACTGTTATGGGGTCTTGCACAAGATGCGCTCCCTCTGCACGTGCCATCTGCACCTCGCTCCCATGTAAAAAAACATGATATCCAGGACACTTTCTGTTCATCTCAACTGGGGTATAACTTTGGGTACTAGGTTTAAGATTATGTTATGCTTTTTATGGTTATGCTATATCCAGTAAGCCATTGACCACAGAACAGAGCAGAAGGCAGGTATTGAAATGCCTATAAATAAATATGGCCATAAGACCAGGATGATCCCCCACGTGGTATGCCAGTATTCCCCCACGTAACTGAGCCTCGCGCTGTGTCAAAACTGATACCGCTTGGCGATTTTTTTCAACGCATCGCACCGCTCCGCCAGTGTGAACAAGGCTTAACAGGCGACTGACGCTGCACCACGACAAAAGCTCACCCCAGGTGATCTAATGACAATGGAAGGCCCATGACAATGAGGTAAGATAACAGCAGACCTTGATCAGTAGGCCTACAATGCCATTCATTGGCTTGTGACTCACAATGAATGACAACAGTAGCATTTGCGTTCTTGTCAAGTTCGCATCTTCACCTAACAAAGGTAGTTTTTGCACGGTAACGATATTGTCGTTAATAAAGTTAGCGTTAGCGTTTATCGTAGGACTTCTTAACCTCTCTAATAACAGGAAAAACGTACTCAAATACTTTGCCAATTTATTTAGAGAACAATCACTTTTTTTTTGTTTTTGAGAAAGTATCATTTAGGCCGCATCGCAACCGTGTCTTTACATGGTTTAAGAGCACAATCGGAGATAATACCAATACATGTACTTTAAAACGTTGCGGAGTTGTAGAAATTGATGAAATGTGGTAGAGATATTGAGATATGGATACTAATGCAGCATGTGTAGTGTGCTTAGGCGATGATACTTTAAAACTGCTTTCAGCATCTCACGCAGTTTTGTAGACAAGCGCCTACGACATATGCATAAATAACTACTTTCATAAAAAATCTGTTAATGGGCGTTAACACTGTAAGTGTTGTTTGTACAGCAAATATTAAGTAGTGAAGTATTTCACAAAACTTGGAAACTGTTTTCATCAGATAGTGATGGGGCTAAGACAATGATATAACATGCAATTTCAAAATGTAATGGCCGCCGAACACGATCAAATTTAATTTGCCGAAATAAATTTGATCGAAATCTTGGATCGTGAACGGCGGGAAGTTCGTCACACGGATGGACAGGTTGTGTCAAGTTTCCCGTCGTTCACGATCGAACATTTTGGTCAAATTTATTTCGTGAAAATAAATTTGATGGTGTTCGGGGGCCGTTCCAGAATGCGATACAATTTTGTCGAGAAGAAACGAGGATATATCGGGTTCTTTAAAAAAGTCCCACTTTTCAAAGCCTAATAACTCTTGAAGTATCAAACCGAATACAATGAAACTGCACCAAAAGTAATAGACAGGTCCAGGCCAGGAAAGAACTGGCACCTTTTTCTATCAAAGATTTTGCAGTGGATTCCTGTCACGTAGACCATACTTTCGCAAATAAGCTTTTGGGCACCCTGGAAATTTGCCTCAAATCATATATGGCGGCCAAAAACCAACATGGCCGACCCTGATATTTTAATGTACAGCAAACGTTTTTCTGGTTCATTTTACACCCCATAGAAACATGATACTAAACTATCAGATCAGCACGTTAGATATGACACATCTTGAATACGGAATAATGTCCAGGACAAACGTGCAAGTCTAAGAGTGCAGTGTTGGAGATGAACGTTCAATCCGGCATGGAGAAAACGCGGAATTCCACGGAAATCCGCCAAGAATCCGTAACTGTAATTATAGCTTTTAACAATGGAATAAACTATACACTGGCCTCAACACATGTAGCATATAATAATAATGAAATAACAAGGACAAGCAAAGCAGTTGGAATGCAGCCACAGCGAGATTGTTTCTGTAGCCCAACCACCTTGCTACCTCGTATCTAGGCTAGTGCCAATATGATAAGAGATAAGGGGAGGGGACGGGCGGGGATGATCCACGTGACAAGTTTCACACCAGTTGATAGTACTGTATAAACTGCAGAGCACCAAATTATGTCTAGCGGAATTCCGTGGAATTCCGCGTTTTCTCCATGCCGCATTCAATGGCACCCACCCGATGGAATGGTTGGCACCAGTCAAAATGCCATTCCCAGACACATCTGTCCTGGGACCATTTTCTTTCATCCAATGACACTGCAATTTTGTACTCCTTGAACAGAATAGGAACTGTCAGTGATTTGACCAATACGTGTCATTACGGCCCAATTCAACGCATATAGCGGACCCATTCCTTCTTATTCAGTGTTCTAGCCAGGCCAGTTTCACAGGGCGGTACCACCCTGTTCAAAATTCAGAGGTCATTTTACCACCCTGTTTAAAAATGTAACTTGCAATGCATTTCTATTAAACCACCCTGTTTGAATTTCACTCCCGCCCTGTTTGAAAATCCAGGGCCTTAACATCATAGGAAAATGCAGTCAACCCGCCCTGTTTGGACAAATTTCTGACTAGAACACTGTTATTGAGCACCAATCACGTAGATTTTCCTGTGTGTTGGTCCGCACGAACTTTGCTGCTATTAGTTTCGGAAGCCCGGTTGACAGTGGGCAGATTGATCATTTTAGGCCTATGTATCATTGTGAACTGAGTAGAATTTCTTATGCTCGTTTATATTTCACTTTTTAAGACCGCCCTCACCTCAATGAGGGCGGTCTTCATTGGTTTTACTTAAGTTTGTGTCGCTCTCCGGATATCCGAAATTTCGAATGGCTAAGGATAACTCGAAAACTAAACTTTTTATTATGATTTAAGTCACAGGATTGGTTTTTCCTACCTACACACTACATCACTATTGATTCCCAATGTCATCCGCAGTGTAACTTTTGTTATTTTCATGATTTTTGCTGGCTGAAAATCCCACTCATCAACCCTCACCATCATGACCATCGCCATCTGATGCACTGGCAAAACCAGAATTTCTAAATTCTATTAGGTCTGCTTGTGCTGCGTGACGTCACTACTTTTGTTCTGTCTTGGGTGAGGATGACAGTGTATTAAATCTATTATAGACGGTGAATCAGCTATGCCTGGAGTGTAGTGTTCATCTGTTAAGTCCTGTTAGCTTATCACTTCGTTTTTGGTGTAGTTATAAACACTTTTTGCTTGTTTATCTCTTTAGAGGATTACTGAAATAGTTTGTCACTCCAAAATAGTTTTGTTTTGAGGTTGATTTTATTTCCTATATTTTTATTATTTGCACACAGGGTGTATCAGAATAAAAAAATACAATATTTCACTACTGATGACAGATAGTTTCGGGTTGGTTCAAAACCTGGCATTGGCATCGGTACTGGCAATGGCATTGGCATTCAAGAGGGGAACTGCTCACTTGCTCATCGGTCAGACTGGCCTCACACGTCAGCTGTTGAGTTTAAGGGACAGTCTGTGAGGTCACTTAAAGGGGCAGTGGGCTAGATGTCCTTGCCTTGTTGTGAGCTCTCTGTGGATTCATTTCCACAGATACCTTGTTCTAAGGCAGCATTTTATCCTTTAGAAACAAGTGCAGACTGAACCAGTGGGTTTCTGTTGATTGAAAGGCTTGGTTCATGGGTTTGCAATTGTGTACACGAAAATATGCAATTGTACACTTTTTTAGGGAATTTGGCTCGTAATTTTACAACAAAATATGCGATTGCACACATTTTTAGGAAACTTCTTCCCCCAAAATTGACAATGGTGTAGGCAGGTCTGGATTAGCCAGCCGTTTTACTAGGCCTAAATTTGCCTCCTGACGTTTGCATTTTAAAGATCATATACAATGCGTGGACTTTGAAAAGTCATTTTGCTGTGTTACTCAGGGAAGCCAGCTCACTTGAATTAACTCTTTGGCACCCACATACTTATACTTATTCACTTCTCAGTGCTGACCTACTTCCATGACCTAATGACCTACTTAAAGACGAGATTAGCCAAGGTAGTCATGTTTGACGGGTGGGTTTGAACTGACCTACTGACCTACTCCCATGGGCCATGGCCTACTGACGTACTTAAAGCCATATTGGACTTGAGGTGGCCATATGTGACACATCTTATTTGTTGTACTTAAATCCATGCCACCCACTTTCTCTCACTACAAATAATATATCACAACTTATTTCACTGGCCACATCGCCAATGCTCACCAACAACGATGAATTCCTCTATGACTTCAGATCATTCACATCACAACACACCACAGCTTGCCTCAGCCATACTTACTTATCTCTAGGGCGGTCTTCAAATTGACTGTCAAGTCAATTCTAGTTGACGTGTGATTTTGCACCGGACATCATTCCACACCCAATACATAATGAAATTTATGCCATGTCCTGATCGCAGCACTGCATAAGCGCAATTGTGGTGCAATTGTGTTGTATTTATCATACATCAGGAGATATTACAGTTTAAAGGAGCACGGTATGCGATCTCCTAGAGGTGTTTTCCCTGCGAACGGAGAGGGAGCCATCTTGCGGTGGCAATACGAACTACACAAAAAACATTACAAAATGTACGTAGTAGGCCTACACCTGGGCCATTCGCCGACAACGTAGTTATTCGCACGTGTCCCGGTTTGAGAGTGGTGGTGGCGCCACCAATTTAATTATTTTTGGCTTTGCGAGCGAAGCCAGTCTCATGGGCCTGTCCAGCGTAGCAGACGACGAATCTGTTGAATGCAACTTGTTCTGTCATGTCGGATGCAATCTTCGCCCAATTCTATCGAAATATCGTGGTCTCGGCGTTATGCCGGATTCGACTCCATCTCCACCCATTGGTTCTGGGGAATTTGGGGTTGGGCCTGTGGACTGAAATTGTGGTGTGGGCGGATATGAATAATCCTGAGACATGCTCCGATACCAAATCATTTTTGTTTGGGCTATACCTTCCCTAAAAGTACGGCTAGGCCTGACTGCGCCCAGTCCGGCATAACTCCGAGACCACAGTATATCTGTTAGCATTCTACAATATTTAACCCAGACACCTCTAAAAAGAAATGAATTTGATGAAATAAACATAATAAAACACGAAATGGTACCACTTCCGGCTACAGCCATCCCTGGCAAGGTCGAGAGGTGAAAAGAAGATCCAAGCTCTATCCCTTTGCAACTATTCAAACTACTGTCATAGCATGACTAATGTTGAGCATAGGAAGAATAACTTACTAGGAGCGAGATTGATTGAACGCGCGTTTTTCCGATTTCCAAAAATATAGTTTTGAAAGGCCTCGTTCAGACGGGCGTATAGCGTAGCGCGTAACGCGTAGAGCGTAAACATATTTCTAGCTTGAGTCGATGAGCTATCCACAAGACTGGCGTCAAGAAGCGTATGCGTATAATATTGACTCAAGCTAGAAGTATTTTTTACGCTCTACGCTATACGCCCGTGTGAACGAGGTCAAAGATTGGTAGCAGTGGCTGATAGAAATACGAGGGTAATATTGTTAGGATCATAATGTTATTATAGGAAGAAATAATGTTCGCTGATCAGTTATTTTTGGAGTGGTTAATCATGTGTAAGTGCTATTTAATTATCAATCACACGCAGTGATATCAACAACGTTTTCTGTAGATTGGTACCACGATCATCCACGGTATGTCCTCCTTGTGTCTTGTGCATGCAGTTCGTCATAGTTTGACTGAATACTAGTATCAGCTTTTTGTATTATAACTTATGTTGTTGATAAGTACGAGGGCAATACAGTAGTACCATTTATCAATAGTGAAGATAAATAACCTTCGCTAATCAACAATTTTTGGTTAATCATCCTGGCAATATCACGCGAAGTGATATCAAAAGAAGTTCCAGCAGCTGGTTCCTGATCTCACCACTAGGATTACTCCTTAAACTGTGTAGCACTTGTGGTATGGTGTATGAACATGCAGAAAATCATGTGTCGTTTGAAATTGTAGTGCTTAATAATAGATGGGGAAGAGTTGATTACATCGGTATTTGGCCTATGCTATAATTCCTAAACTAACAACTTGATCGTCTGCCAATTTTCATCATACGTGCATCTATTGGTGGACATGACATATGTAATGAGTTTTTGATTTGACCTACTTTTCAAAATCACAGAGGTCAAAGTAAAAAAATGCCATTTCGTGGCACGTTTCGTGGCTAGTGTCTTCTAACTTGGTGTGGTAATGTATCTAGGTACCCTCTATCTGTACAGCAAATTGGCGCCCAATTGGACCACAAATAATATGCCTACCAGGTGGCCATCTTGGAAAATGGGCTTTGGCACATATGTCATGAATTACGCAGGTGAGAATGTTTTGACCTTGAAATTTTGACCATAATCGTATTACCCAGGAACTCAAGACTTGCCCTGGAACATTTCAATTTAACACTTGTCATTTTGTTTTTCTGGCACGTTCACCCAGGCGAGCACATGCTCCATGGACCATTTCATTTGTAGTTCTGTCTGGTACTTCGGACTTTCATTCGCAATTACATCTGGCATGACTTTGGCTGCAATGACCGCAGACCGAGCTATTGCTGTTACGTTTCCAATGAAAGCTCCTTCCATTTGTACGCCTTCTAAAGCTATCAAGATGATAGTTGGAACCTCTATCTTCGAGATGATCATTCATATATCTATGTTTTTCGTTTATCAATTACCTGAAGCAAGTTCTCTATCCCTTGTTGTTGACTTCCCTGAGGCAAGATGGCTGGAGAGATTGCATAATATATATCTTTTGTTAATTGGTTGCATCGTACCTTTTTGTACCATCATTTTTTGTAATGGCATCATAGTATTTAACATTCGGAAAGCTACAAAGGAGAGAAAAAAAATGGAAGCAAACACCAAGAAAAAGGCAACGGAAGCAAATCTGACAAAACTGCTGCTGCTGACGTCATCAGTTTACATCATGTGCTCGATTCCTATACGCATTTACGACAATATAGATGTTTACGATTTGAGTAATAGTTATTGGGCAGCTCGTTATGACTTTGAATTTGCAATTGTTAATGAACTGTGGCTGACGAATTATGCAGTTAACTTTTACATCTACTTCCTCGGGGGCGGACAAAAATTTCGTCGTGATGTGAAAAAAGTTCTGCAAACGTGTGTAAGGAAATCAGCTGCAAAGTGAGAACTTCACTGTCTCATTGCCCTCAGAAGGCCATTCAAAACCACGACTGTCTGTTTTACATGCGTCACATTTTTGACGATTTCTGTCTTGTACCTGAACGAAGACACTTGTAAAAAAGCTGCGAGATTTTGTGATTTGTAAATCTAGGCTACGTGGAATTTTCTGTTGAATTCCTTGACGTTTGTTAGCCAATTGCGTGTATTCTGTTTAGTCACTGAGTAATGCAGTCGTGGATGCAATTGAGGTATCACACTGGCATCACTTATCGCTCGACTGACTGTCAAATGGTCGCCATTTTGCTTCTCAGTTCAAAGTTTCAGTTCGGCGTACACACAACAGCGCACGCACAACAAATCAAAAAATTACCTGGTCTGTCAGTTATTGAACAACAGTAGCTGGATCGGTTTGAAAACCCGGCTGAAAGCAAAGCAAATCGTCCATACGTCATGTATAGTATAGGCCACGTCCTGATGTCGTTCTGCGGAAACATCGTGTCAGAGCAAATCTGAAGCCAGGTCTAGGACCCTTGGCTACCCAG
The DNA here is from genome assembly GCA_002633025.1 of Notospermus geniculatus. Lineage (NCBI taxonomy): Eukaryota > Metazoa > Nemertea > Pilidiophora > Heteronemertea > Lineidae > Notospermus > Notospermus geniculatus. The sequence continues at coordinate 120,066 of NMRB01001624.1, read as the reverse complement.
GTCACAGTGGGCCTTAACGGTAAGAAAGTGCAAAAAAGGTTAAGGCGATAAAACCTATACTAGGTGTCACCCAATACCATGGAGAATCGACAAAAAATCGGTTGGGAATTTTTTGTGAAATATGTGTTTTTCAAATTCATGTACATTCTCCTGTACATTTATGTATATACAAAGTACATGACAAATTCCTTCCCGTAGTTTCCATTTTCAGGACATTTTGCAGTCGATTTCACTTTTACAGGGTTCTCCATGGAGCATTAGGTGGAAATTCAGCTGACAAAATATCAAATTGTTATTGGGGTTGTTTTGACCACTCATTATTTGCCTTAGGACCTAACATTGAATTTTAAGGGACAAACTACCCAATTTTGTGGTTTTGATATTTCATCTGCTAATATATCTGGGTGGTTTCTATCAAATGCTCCATGAAGAATCCCGTAAAAGTGTAATCTAATATAAAATGTGCTGAAAATAGCAACTACGGGTAGGGCTTTGCTATATACTTTGTATATACATAAATGTACAGGAAATGTACATGAATTTGAAAAACACGTATTTCACAAAAATTTCGTTTCTTCATGTGTCGATTCTCCATGGTATTGAGTGACACCTAGTACATGTACAGGTTTTATCGCCTCAACTTTTTTTGCACTTTCTTACCGTTAAGGCCCACTGTGAGGTTTCAGAAAAGTCATGTAGCCAAAAAATCTTTTGCTCGCGACAGCCACTAGGGCGTTTTGAATTTTGGGAACTGACTTTATCATTGGACGTCAGTTTGACGCAACGACTGAGCTTTGTAGAGGAGAATTGGGGCGACGTACAGCTAACTTTTGAACGGCTACGTAATTGGAAATGGCTTTTTATGTATCTTGACCCTCTTTTTGTGCTAATTTATACGTCTCTTATTACATAACAACTGAAAACAATTAAGAATATGCCTATCTGGGGCCGTATGCATAAAACATCTTAAGTGTAAAATTTCCCTTATCTTTTGTTTGGAAAAACAGTTTAAGGGAAACTTTACACTTAAGATGTTTAATGCGTACGGCCCCTGATTCCCAGGCACCATATTTCTTTCTGTTGGTAATACATGTACATTTATGGGCTGTAAATCAAACCGGTCAAAAGTTAGCTGTACACCGTCACCCATTCTCATGTACGAAGCTCAGTTGTTGCGTCCATCGGCATCCAATGATAAAGTCTGTTCCCGAAATTCAAAACGCCCTAGCGGTTGTTGCCAGCAAAACGTTTTTTGGCAACATGACGTTTCTGAAACCTGGGTAGTCGAAGGGTCCTAAACCTGGCTTCAGATTTGCTCTAACACGATGTTTCCGAAGAACGACATAAAAACGTGGACTAGTAGACAACGAGAGGAGAATGCAGTCCAACCTCAAGTGACCGTCAACAACGACAAAACTTCACCGCAACATCACCCTGACATCATCACTTGTAGTGTTCATGCGGTGTTTTTGACGGCCAGTATCAGAGAAAATTCGCCAAGATGAAATAGGCTACACTGTATCGCAATACCTCAGTCCAGGAAACTCGTCTGAAGGGTGCAACTTCTTTTCTAGAGCTTGTTAAGTCTTGGAAACACATCCCGATTTTCTGTTACCTAACCGAATGGTGCTCGAAAGGAAGTGACGATATGACAATATGGAAAAAACACACACAGGGTTTTATTGCATGTAAGATCCAACGTGCAAAACGTCGCATGACCTGACAGGATTTATAAAAATGTTTTGAATAATGTATTTTCATTATCTTTCGTTTATGGGGCATGTATAGAGGCAACTGAGTGAAGTACCACAAGTGGACCTATGGCCTGTTAAATGTAGCTGAATTCAATGCTATATATCTTGGATAATCAAGGTATTACAAGCATTGTAAAAGTGAAAAAATCAAAAGTGTCTGACAGTTTTATTGAACTTATAGTTTGATTTTTATCGAAATATGAATCAAATACAAATTTGTTTTTCTTTTTGATAATCAAATTGTCTCTTTGATTTCATCAAATGCCTTGTCCGATAAGTACCAAATGAATGTTCAATTTTTGCAATGAAATATTTGACTAGGTCGCATAACCCATTTGATTTGGATCGAATGAGCCATTCAATTTTGATCGAATACGCAATTCGATTTGGTCGATTTGTATCGAACAAGCCATTCGATGTGAATCGAATAGGCCATTCGATTTGTAGCCTATCGCATAACCCATTCGATTCAATTTTGATCGAATACGCAATTCGATTTGGTCGATTTGTATCGAACAAGCCATTCGATGTGAATCAGGCCATTCGATTTGTAGCCTATCGCATAACCCATTCGATTCGATTTGGTCGATTTGTATCGAACAAGCCATTCGATTTTAATCGAATAGGCCATTCGATTTGTAGCCTATCGCATAACCCATTCGATTCGATTTGGTCGATTTGTATCGAACAAGCCATTCGATTTGAATCGAACAAACCATCCGATTTGAATCGAATAGGCCATTCGATTTTATCGCATAACCCATTCGATTTTCGTGGCAAATATATTCGATTCCGATTGGCTGGCTTTCGTGACGTCACATCCTTGTATCATTATGGCCGACGGTGCACATGGTACAGCGCGCGTTCGTGTCAGTTTACGAAGAAATGGGGAAAGTCATGGCAAGGTATCAATCTCTGAACCGTTGAATGAAACCAGTTAGTTGGCTATATTCATTACGTTGGTAAATGATATGAGTAGGCCTATAATAGCTGGGCATAAATGATCCTGTTTTGAAGTGGCACGCCGCCTGCGCGCCGGCGGGACTACACATGCTACAGTACACGCTACAGACAGTTAGGCTACACATGCATCATGTGCATGGCCTACCGATAGCTAGGCCTACGTGTAAACGTTGTTAGTGTGTGTAGTGTATATGCCTACATACATTACATGGGCAGGCAGGCATGCATGCGATGCATGGTGGATGCACGCCCTGTCTTAGTATCTATCATCATCATGTCTAGCCTAGGCCTAAAGGCCTCCCTTACAAAAATATCACACGTGTAAATGAAGTTTACCATGTGGTAATGCCACTTTACCACGTGGTAATGCCACTTTACCATGTGGTAATGTTACATGTGGTAATGGGCGAATTTTACACCTGCAGTTTACACGTGGTAAATAATTTACATGTGTTCAAAATTTACCACGTGGTGAATAATTTATATGTGTTAATAATTTACCACGTGGTATATTTTTGTAAGGGCTACCTCATGGCAGGCAGTGTCAGTGAGTGTATCATGCATTGTAGGCCTTCTAGGCCTAGGCTAGCCGTACTTAGCTAGGCCTAGGGCCTAGGGGTACCGGTAGGCCCTTATGGCGTATTTAATTGGGGGGATTACACTGACTGACAGGACGTCAGGAGTGTATGTAGGGGCCTAGGCCTACGCCTAGGCTATAGTATAGGCCCTAGCCTAACACCGGTAGGCAGTACGGTAGGCCCTAGACTAGGCCTAGACTGTGTGATGATCATGATGGTACCGGTAGGCCTATAGCAGTTCGGGAAATTGCAGAATTCTGCAACGTTGTGGAATTCCACATCGAGATGTAGAATTCTGCAACCTGGGTGTTCTTTCGTAATGGATCAGCAACTGAAAGTTGCAGAATTCCACATCATGTCTGGTATAAGATGCAGAATTCCACAACGTTGCAGAATTCCGCAGTTTGCCGAACTGATAGGGACTAGGCCTAGTGTAGTGGTGGGGGATGGACATGATGATGGATAGGCCTCCTAGTGTCAGTAGTGAAAGTGCCGGCATACCGGTCAGCCGGTAGCACACATCTCCCATACATTGCCGCTTATTCCGTGTAGGCCTACATACATGTACACACTCAGTGCACTTCCCGCGACTTTGTCCGACCGCTATACCGGACTTGAGCCGGCCTAGACGTAGTCGTACTCGTAGGCCCGCCATAGCCTACATGTAGGCCTACCTGACCTGCTGGCGTTGTCAGTGATTGAGTTTTGAGAGGGTAACATGGCAATACCTTAGGCTACATAGGCTGACCTGCCTGGTTGGGCCTAACCGTAGAAGCTAGGCCTGGCTGGGGTTATCCTACCAGACAGGTATAGGCTAGGCCCTACTTCATTACCCCCCACCATCTTGGCCTAGGACTAGGTAGGGGCTCTGGAGGACACTGTCTGTAAGCCCTAGTCCAGGTGTGTTCCCTCGAAGAAATATATGTTACATGTAAGGAGTGGCCTTCCATACAATGTAGGCCTAATTCCTGGAAGTAAATAAAGATGTTTTTTATGCTAGGCTTATAGGCCTACATGCAGGGATTGACATAAGCCAAGGCCATTTTCCAAAACACCCTTGCTGGCCCTCTATTCTAATCCAAAGTGATTGTTGTCCAAGGTCATGGATGGTCAATTTCAGCTAGACCCAGTTTATTATCACATTTATCAAATGAAGGCACACAATAGGCCAAGGGTCAGCCAGCCATGGCCCTGGACACTTTAGAGGGCCAGCAAGGGTGTTTTGGAAAATGGCCTTGGCTTATGTCAATCCCTGTACATGTACCACCTCAAAATGATGCACTTAGTCAGTTGACTCAATATTTCAAAATTACAATATTTCAGGTTGTACTTTGTCCCCTGACCATGACTGGTCTAATGGATTTGGCAGCAGAGGTGCTCAACTATGTTGAGGCTGAAGTGGTGTATTCAGAGGTTGGGGATGTCATAGATAATGTGGAAGTTATACGGTGAGTTAAATGACCCAATGCCCTGCCATGAGGGGGCTAGCATTCTTACATTAATGTCTAAAAAATTTCATGACAGACTTTAGCAGCAGAATGTGCATAGCTATCAGGGATGTACATGTATTATACTTTATATATCGGGTGTCCCAGAAAAAAGTAGACACTTTTTGTATCGCAATATCTCACTTATTTGTCTGCCAAAATCTTTTGAGAATTCACACAGACCACCTTCAGCATATCGTCAGTAAGTTCTGCAAATATCAAAGGTATCGGATATTCCTGTGAGTACACCCGATATAATCTGAGTCCCTCTTTATCAGTTACTGAATTGTACATGTACATGTACTTGAGTGTAGGTGCCTAATTATTTCTTCATTCTTTTTTCAGTGATGGTGATGTGCTCGTCATAGCCTCCGGTCAGGAAGCATTCAATCCCTGTAAGTACACAGCAGACATTATGGTGAAGATTCTTGTTGAAAATTAGGTATATCAGTAATGCTTTGCCCGCTGGCCAATTAGAAGTTAAAAAAGGTGAAGTTACCAGGATGGTGTCTTGGCAATAGTGACAATCATGACATTGAAGCCTATCTTCCATTTCAGTATCTTCATGTCAGACATCTTTTGTGCGTGAAGGACAGCGTTTGCTGTCTGTCCTTCAGGGCAAAACTCAAGAAGTCTCCACAGAACTGCAGAGGGTGTTTAGACCCTACACAAGGACGGATAGATGTTCAGCTTCAGTGTTCGAGAACCCACGCCGCAAAACTCAAGAAGTCTCCACAGAACTGCAGAGGGTGTTTAGACCCTACACAAGGACGGATAGATGTTCAGCTTCAGTGTTCGAGAACCCACGCCGCGGAAGAGGTCGTGGCCGGCGTCACACACCTCCAGCAGCAGCACCTGCTCGCTCACGATCTCCTGTGAATCTTTCAAGACGCCTCGTTATCCTACGCCCATTTAAAAATGGGGAGCGGAACACAAAGAAAACAGAGAACATTATATTGAATGGACAGGTGCTGTTTCAGTTTTCCAACAGAAATCTAATTGTTGTCATTTACTTGCCAGTAAGCTTATGGCAACCAGCATTGATTGACTACATGTAGCTCTGAGTGTCAGTGTACTGGTTACTGCAACCACGTTATTACTTTTTTTTCTGTTTTGCTGGCAGATGTCCTTCAGTACTGAAGATGATGAAGCAGACATTCGGGAGAAAATCATGAAAGTCATCCAGACAGTCGAAAAATGGCCAATCGGAGTTGACGATTTCTATTTTGTCCGTTGTGAAGGAAAGAGAATCTCGAAGGTGGCAACTATGGAGCCGTGGAACGGCAAATCAATTCGAGTCCTTGTTGGCCAGGGAGCTTTACATATTCAACTAAAAAAGTAGGTGCCACTTAAACATGTTAAAGTGTAAGTCAGTCAAATATTGGCAACGTTTTTTGTCTTTCAAAATAACCTCAAAAACCAGGGCCAACCACTGTAGTTGAGTATTTTCATTGTTATTTCAACATTTTTTTTTTAAATATGTAGGATATTGAGTGTAATTCTGACAGTGACAGTGCTTTGGATGATCCTTCTACTCCTGTGACCGCATCCTCCACTCCTGTGACCGCATCCTCCACTCCTGTGACCTCATCCTCCACGCCTGTGACCTCATCATCGGCTCAAGAGGCAACTGTACGCATGGCTGCTGCAGACGTTATACAAAGTTATCCTCACACGGTCCTGTTATTTTCCTTTTCCACTGCATTTCAACCAATGACTAGTAATTGTGCTATTACGTTGTGCACAGGGTTAACAGAAATTTGACCTCGCGCGAACTCCATGTAAATGGGAAGTATACAATGGGTTTGTTTTGCCCTATGCTCGAAATTGTCTCTGCATTTGGTCGTCTGCTCTCCATATGTTCTTGTGCCTGTTATGTTGCGTGCATTTGTGTTTCCCAAACCTGGTAAATGTGACAAGGATCAAAAGCTGTAAGCCTAATTTACTGAACTTCTTCCAACTTCAGGCAATACCTCAACTTACTTAAAACTGATGATGAACATGACAATGATGATTTGCCTGATCTGCAGCTGATCACACCCACCCAGGCAGTTATAAGGAGACAACCACCCCATAGGCAAGTTTTTTGTTGTCCCCTTTCAATCAGTCATCCTCGTATTGGTACGCATGTACATGTACATGTAGTAGGGCCTACCGGTGTAGCAGTAAAATGTGTCCCCCAGTAAAAAGTGTCCTTTTTGTTGAATGACGGATTAAGGTGCACGGGTATAGAAACCAGTCGCCAGAGATTACATTGTAACAGTAGGATCATTGTTCCCAGGACAGTTTTTCCTTGGACATTCTTTCCTTTCACACCTGTACTTGGCAAGTTGTGACTGACATAGCCACTTCAGACCTTAACTTTGAAATATTTTTCAAAATGGAACTTTTCATAATAGAAGCCACAAATGACACTTTNCTCCTGTGACCGCATCCTCCACTCCTGTGACCGCATCCTCCACTCCTGTGACCGCATCCTCCACTCCTGTGACCGCATCCTCCACTCCTGTGACCTCATCCTCCACGCCTGTGACCTCATCATCGGCTCAAGAGGCAACTGTACGCATGGCTACTGCAGACGTTATACAAAGGTATCCTCACACGGTCCTGTTATTTTCCTTTTCCACTGCATTTCAACCAATGACTAGTAATTGTGCTATTACGTTGTGCACAGGGTTAACAGAAATTTGACCTCGCGCGAACTCCATGTAAATGGGAAGTATACAATGGGTTTGTTTTGCCCTATGCTCGAAATTGTCTCTGCATTTGGTCGTCTGCTCTCCATATGTTCTTGTGCCTGTTATGTTGCGTGCATTTGTGTTTCCCAAACCTGGTAAATGTGACAAGGATCAAAAGCTGTAAGCATAATTTACTGAACTTCTTCCAACTTCAGGCAATACCTCAACTTACTTAAAACTGATGATGAACATGACAATGATGATTTGCCTGATCTGCAGCCGATCACACCCACCCAGGCAGTTATAAGGAGACAACCACCCCATAGGCAAGTTTTTTGTTGTCCCCTTTCAATCAGTCATCCTCGTATTGGTACGCATGTACATGTAGTTGGGCCTACCGGTGTAGCAGTAAAATGTGTCCCCCAGTAAAAAGTGTCCACTTTGTTGAATGACGGATTAAGGTGCACGGGTATAGAAACCAGTCGCCAGAGATTACATTGTAACAGTAGGATCATTGTTCCCAGGACAGTTTTTCCTTGGACATTCTTTCCTTTCACACCTGTACTTGGCAAGTTGTGACTGACATAGCCACTTCAGACCTAAACTTTGAAATATTTTTCAAAATGGAACTTTTCATAATAGAAGCCACAAATGACACTTTGACATAAAATGAAATAATTGGCGTCCTTATGAAACTCTGGAGAACGCTGTCTTTCATGCCTCCGCTGGTTTAGCCCTGTTAAAATATGATGAAGTGTTTTTCTTTAATACATGTACAATATTATTTCATTTCAAATTTGTTGTTATTCAGAATTTCTATGGATGATGATACCTCACTCTCTGTAATAGTGAGGCAGCATTCGGATCTTGTTCTTAACCGACAGACAGAAGACCAGCACTATAGTGAATTTCTGCATATAAAGACTGGCCGGAGAAGCTGCTGGCCAACAGCCCTTCGCTATTTACAACGATGGAGTGATGCCGACCTTATTCGTCCAATACGTGTACAGTTCTTGGGGGAACCTGCCCAAGACGAAGGAGGGCCAAGAAAGGAGTATTTTATGCTTACTATGAGAGATGTGGTCAGTGGCAATTTGATGTGTGGCGATGAATCGAAGACTCTCACACATGATGGCGTTGCACTTAGAAACCAGGAGTATTTTTATCTTGGGCGATTCATTGCCCTGAATCTCCTGGAGGGGGGCAGTGGCCCTATGTGCCTGGCAAAGGCGGTGGCCGAGGTCATTCTCTATGCCGAAAGGAATTACTACCCCGAGATCTCCATTAGTGATGTACCAGATTTTGAGGTCCGAACAGTTCTGAAAGAGGTAAATTTGTGACATTTCCAGGTGTTCTGCTGGAATAATTTATTTTGTAGACAAATCTGTAATTTTTTTAATTATTTTGAAGCTTTTTTCAACGATTCATTGTAATTCCTTTGGGAAATTTGTAGCGAATTAGTTATATTCCTTAGCCACTGAATAAAAATATTAGCAAATGGCTACAATGGCTACTGCCAGCAGAAACCCTGCTTCCGAGAATTTGTCTATTTATCTCGACTACCCTGACGAACAGAATCTCACAAATTTTGCATGCTTTGTTTTGTGTGTTGTGATAATTTTAATGATAAATTTTTCATGGCAGATTGATAAGGCCCATGACACAGATGAGCTAAGAAGACTCATATCAAGATGCGACTTCAGATTTGACTGTGGCTTTCTCAAAGCCACTTCGTCTATAACGATGGTTGACAAGGCCACATTTGTGACCCGGCACAGCAAAATGAGTCGGAAGTCGCACAGAAGAAGACCGAAGGTGGAACCAGAGATCAACCACAGAAATCGACCAAGTCAAATTTCACAATGGGCAGACAATCCTGAAATCAGCGAACCGTTGGGGTCACCTTCGACATGTTGGGTCTTCTTATGTGCGCATTCCGACTCATTTTGTCGTGCCGGGTCACATTTATGAATGTGGTAAAGAATCACTTTGTGTTGAATAGGTGCCAGGCTGAGCTGGAACAACTGCTCTCAGGTTAGTACCAGTATGTTGTAGTACATATTGCATTAATATGTAAAATGAATTACTGTACAAGCATATTTGTAACATCACTTCAGGTATTAGAACGTCCAGCTGGGTGGGTGGGTGTGGTTCTTCTGTTGAATATGCGTCTTTTATCCATCACTGTTTACGATTATGCATAGTGTTGCATTGACTAGGCCAGGTCTTGGATAGAAGGGCATGATATTGATTGCCTGACGAATACACCTTCCAAGTTTCATCCCAAAAGGACCAAGGACTTCCGAAAAAAAACATTTGACCTTTGACCCTAACGACCTTGACCTTCCCAAAAATGAACCCCTCAAGGGCAATTCTGGTGTTAACCAACATCCACCCACCACGTTTGGCGAAGGTCGGCCCAAGGACGCCGTCTGAAGGAGTAGGGGAACAAACAGACAAACGGTGCTAAAATTGTAGTATGATGATGTGGTTATGATATCAAGTGCCGTTTTGAGAAAAAGGCGAAAGAAGGATTTTTGTTTAATGGGAAATGCATTAGACAGCCAAACTTCGGAGGCATATTCTGCATAATCTGCAACACATTACTTAACCAGCAACTTCAGTCACAAGTTACTTGAACATTGTCAAAGGTACTGCTACTTGATTGTGTATCAATGATGTTGGATTTCGCTTTTCATATCAACTCAATAGGTTTGGACACACTCGGTGTACTTGCCCTTGTACGGAAGTATCCAACCCAGTTCCAACAGACCTTGATTGCTAATTACCATGTGCTGAGTGCCGAGGAGTTATTGGAACTCTTCGATGTTGAGTTCAGTCCAGCAGGTTCCAATAGAAGACAAGAGGAGGAGCAGGTCTATCTTAATTGGACTTTCTTCCTGAATGACGTTGAAGGTAAAAATTCATCTAGAAAGGAATCAATTCAGCTTTTGAACTTAATCATGGTATACTTCGTAAACTTGGCTTGGGGAACCTAATGTTTAAATTATGTATTTTTGCCTTTTCAGCAAAGAGGGTGAAAAGTAGCACTCTCGGTGGCGATATTGTTGTTGACCTTCGAATGGTCCTCCAGTTTGTCACAGGTTCCAACAGCCCTCCAGCCATTGGCTATGATGTCAAACCACAGATAGTCTTCAATCACGATCCAGCCAGTAGCACTGGAACTGCATATCCACAGGCAAATACCTGTGCTAATATTATCAAAATACCAGTCGTTGCTGACAATGTAGACTTTGACAAGTTCAAGGGCTATATGACCACGGCAGTAGTGGGTTCACAGGGTTTTGGATGTGTGTAGTGTGATCTGTTTCATCAAACACCTGCCATTGTGTGCCCCTCTATGTGCATTTGTTACATGTTACATGAACTGATGTAGCTTGTGTGTTGCACTGAAAGTTGTTGGCACACTATGATGTATTCATGTGTGTTTCTAGTTCTAATGTTCAGATTTTATACATTGAATTTTATTTGTAGGCGAGGACTGTTTGTTTTGTTCACTGAACGGTCACACTATCTACCTTGCAATATTTTATGTGGATTTCTATTTTTGATTCTTCCTTATGGTATTAGGCAAAGTTATTGAACTTTGTAGCATACAGTGTTCCAAGTTAAACTTATATGCATCAGAAAAGGGCATTCATATGCCTACCGTAGTTGTTAAAGCAGCAGCATAATAAGACAAGACATTTCTTATCATATGTGCACATGGTCGGAAGTGCATACTGAAAAATCACATGATTTTGCAATATGTGAATCCAAATAAATGTCTATTTTTGAACAGCTGGCGTGGATGTTTCCTTCTTAAAATATGTCTATGGGCTGTCAAAGTACCTAGCAACCCTCTAACATCCAAAGATTTATCCCTGTTTAATTGATGTGGGATGGATACTGGATATGGTCATGAAGAATGGAATTATGGTTGCAATGGAGGTTTGTTGGTTTACATGGCTTGCAACCAGGGCTGGGTTGCAAAACTCATGTTTAATAAGTGACGTAAAAAGACAATGGATTTTTACGTCATTTAACATAAAGTTTGTGCTAACACCAAGTTAGTGCTATCGTGAGTTTTGTGCAACCGGCCCTGTTCTTACATGTACTTCCGCCAGGCACCCTCCTTGATGACAAAATGATCCGTGAACCATGTGTTCACCTGTAATGCCCGTGTCACACTGTCCCGAAGTTCACACCCGATGGCCATACGAATTAATGGACTTTTGGAAATCTTACTGATAAGTGCCAGCCTGAAGAAGACCCCGGTTAGGATCGAAAATTTGCAAGATTCTGGAAGTTGACTTCGGGGCCATCTTCACGCAAAGTTCAAAATTCCACATTCGTGTGGCCATCGGGTATCTAATTTCGGGACAGTGTGACACGGGCATANTAAAAATTTGTTTAAATGGGTTAATGACGTTTTCAAATTCAGTAGGTCAAGATGTACATTTTGTACTATTCCCATTGATTTTGAAGCGGCAGATTTTGCAGAATGCGCCTCCGAAGTTTGGCTGTCTAATGCATTTCCCATTAAACTAAAATCCTTCTTTTGCCTTTTTCTCAAAATGCTGCTTGATATCGATGACCAACTGTCATGGCGCCACAACAAACCCCGCGAGCCATTCGCTTTAACATAAAGTTTGTGCTAACACCAAGTTAGTGCTATCGTGAGTTTTGTGCCCTGTTCTTACATGTACTTCCGCCAGGCACCCTCCTTGATGACAAAATGATCCATGAACCATGTGTTCACCTGTAATGCCCGTGTCGCACTGTCCCGAAGTTCACACCCGATGACCATACGAATTAATGGACTTTTGGAAATCTTACTGATAAGTGCCAGCCTGAAGAAGACCCCGGTTGGGATCGAAAATTTGCAAGATTCTGGAAGTTGACTTCGGGGCCATCTTCACGCAAAGTTCAAAATTCCACATTCGTGTGGCCATCGGGTATCTAATTTCGGGACAGTGTGACACGGGCATAAGGGAATGCACTATTGAGATCGGTGGCCAAGCCAGGAATCAAATTGGACCGAAACTTGGTGTGTCTGAGATCATCTGACCTACGTGCATCTGTGTGCCAAGTCTGCTGTCGATAGGCCCACTGGTTACATGCCCGGGTTACATGCCCTGCTGGTAACAGACTAAAACAGTTATCGCATGAATATGGCTCACAGGTGAGCAAAAAAAGTGAACATCAAAACTTGTCTTCAGTCACAACATTCAGACACTCGGGTGATAAATCGTTCAACACTTGACACTAGGCTACCATTGCTGCTATTGATGGTGTCCTTGTGCATGTTGCGGCTGGGAATTTGTATGTATGTTTCAAATATACCTACTAGTATCTCGTTTGGGGTTTCACTGGACTGAATCTGAAGAAAAATAAACTGACTTTCTCTGTCAAGAAATTTATTATGAACATGGTTTGAACAAGACATAACCTAAATTGTCATTATTCAACATCAAGTCGACTATTAATCATTTGCAAAATTGAAGCAAGCACAGCCTTAAAAATGTCAACCCCAAAGTTGTCACTATCTGCCAATGGATCTATTTCAATCTGCAAAATGAGAAACTCAGTTTGGGTCAATGGATTACCCATATTGGGAACAACAACATTATTCGACCAATTTTCATCAGGTTCCGTACCAATGGGTCCTTCAGGATCTAGTCCATATTCCCCTATATTTTCAGGGTCAGGGTCACTAATATTGTGGGCAGCCATCTCTACATGATTTTCCATCACATCATGAACTGCCTGCTGTCCTTGATTTTTAGCTGCCAGCATGCCATTCACCCAAAGCTGGATAGGTGTCCTGTGCCTCTCAGTTCGCAATGCATGGAAATTCCATGACTGTTGAAATAGTTGCAGTGATTGTCTAATCCGTGGAAGGAATGTAAAATGCAAGGCGAATAAATGAATATCGGAACTAGGGTCCAAGTCTCCCTGGTCTTCCAAAAAATAGAACAAGGAGTAGTACGTGTGCAGAACACAACGAAATGTGTCACGCCATAAGCGTTCAATACGCTGATTATGTACTGATCGACCAGCAATGAAACTTCCACGATTCTGTCCTCTCCTCTCGATCATATAATGTGCTACATCTACATTCTCCTTCCCTTTGTCACCACGGATTCGCGAAGGACATCCATAACGTTCAATTTGGCGTGAAAAATAGATGAAAACAGAATCAGCACGATTGTTGTCAGTGCACTCCAGGTATATAATGAGTCGTGAGTGCCCATCAATGCAGCCATGTACAACGAACCGCCACCGAATCAAACTGTGATGGCTGTCTATGTGCCACAAAGAATTGGGCCCTGGCACAGAATACCTCCGACGACTCACAACAGCACCCCACCGAAATCCTGCAGAGATAGGGTCAATTCGGTGAACCGAGTCACGTACCTGTGGAAAGAGAAGAAAAAGCTGTTAAGTTATTTACTCGGCTTAACAGGCTGAAGGCATTATCAGTCAGTGCATGGAGGATCTCCATGTTCATTGGTGGATGGTACTTGTATTAGGCCTGCAGACTATCAATCTGGCGTTAAGGCCCCCAGAAGGGTCCTTGCCATTCGTGTTATAATCTCTCTATCTACTACCAGCACTTCATGTTCTTCCCCTCTGTAGTCATTGTCAGACAGCTGAGAATGTCTGTTCTTGTCTAAACGAAACTCACTTACCCTTGCCTGCTGAACAAGTAAACCTCGGCTCCTCAGACTTCCTTGGATTATACTTAGGCCAATATTCGGATTTTGTGCTCGTAACTGAATTATCAGTGCATCCAGCTCATCATCACTTATATTGGAGAACCTCTGCCGCTGTATTCCATATCTATCACAGCGTCGATAGATTGTCCACCTGCTTACACCAAACATTCTGGCGATAGATGAAATGCTATTACCAATTGACTGAAGAGACAGTATCTGTTCTGGGTCCAACAACAACGATGGTCTGCCTCTACCCGTGGCATGACTGGGTGGATGTCCATTACTAGCATCATCCGACGTCGTCGTAGGCCTAGGCCTGTGGCTGTGAGTGCGAGTGCGATCCAAATCCAATGAAGAAATTATAATGTCACCATGATCGAGATCGGCATTCCCAGTTGTATCTGAAAGTGAATGGGTCCACAACGCCAATATATGATTCACCTGTCTTAACAAAGCATATGTATCTGACATAAACGATGTCATCAAATTGTCCGGTTGCTGGTACCCTAGTCCCACGAGCTGCCCATGCACAGTGCTCAATGTACGTGCATGCCCTTGTAACCGTAGGATGACGTCCTCAATCTCACCGCGATTCGTGGTGCCAAAATGCCGGTCACAGTGTCGAAGTAGGGCACTAAGAGATTCGCAGAAGTCTGTCCATTGGTTGATGTTATCGATTGCAGGATAGCATGGTGAAAAACATGAAATAACGACGTAATGAAGAAGAAAAATCAAAAAGAGCCTGTTTGCCGCCATTTTGTTGTCATGTGGATGATCAGGACGTCACGTGACAAAATTGCTCCAATCAGAATCGAATGCAATGATCTCAGAATCGAATGGACCATTCGATCCTAGATCGCATAGACCATTCGATGTTATCAAATAACTCATTCGATAAATCGAACATTTATTTGATTTTATATTGAAAACTTTTAATTTTTATCAAATTTTTGTTCAATACTTATCAAAAGGTTATTCAATTTTTTCGAATGTGCGTTCGATAATATCAAAAAGGTAATTCGATTATATCAAATAAATTTGCTTTTATATCGAATGGACATTCGATAAAATCGAATGGACATTCGGTATAATCGAATGGACATTCGATTCAAATCGAATGGACATTCGATAAAATCGAATGGACATTCGGTATAATCGAATGGACATTCGATTCAAATCGAATGGACATTCGATAAAATCGAATGGACATTCGATTCTATCAAATGTCCATTCGATTTTATCAAATGTCCATTCGATTATATCGAATGTCCATTCGATTTTATCAAATGTCCATTCGATTTTATCGAATGTCCATTCGATTTGAATCGAATATTGTTTTAATTTTATCAAATAATTATTTGATTATAAGAAGTCCTAGTTCATTCGATGTTCATGATCGAATCTAGCGTTTGATTAAAAACCGAACATATGTGCGATAAAATCAAACATATGTGCGATAAATCGAATATTATATGCAATAAATCGAACATTTTTGCGATAAAATCGAATAGATGTGCGATAAAATCGAATAAAGGTGGTGATTTATCGAACGAATTTCAACTAAAATCGAACGAATGTCCAAAAATCGAATATTGCTACAAAAAACTTGCCATACGCTTCTGAGCAGGTCAGAGCCTCAGCCAATCATCGGTGTGCGATGGCAAATCGACGTGCCAATCAATATGATATCCGTGTTACAAATGCGTGCGCGAAGAGAAGAGAAAGTGCCGGACGGCGAGTTGCTTCACGAGTTATGATTGGCTCGGAGGCGGGGTCAGATTCATTTATAATTTATGCATTAACGCAAAACATGACATGATTCGGACAAGGCTAAAGACGCAGTCGATGGCCCTGTTTGGACAAGATGCTAGAGACCAAATCTGCCGTGGCTTGATTTTATTTCTACAAATGGCGATTGTACTTTACATGCAGTTTCAAAAGCCGCCATCTTGGATCGCGGCCGTGNTTGCTGCTGGTCACAATGCTGTCACGTGAGTGGTCGAGTTTGGACTGTATTCAACCCGAGTAACGATATCGGTCACATTTATGACGTCAAAGAGAGTACATACCTGATGAATTTATGGAGTTCGGGTTGCGACCCGACTGAACCGAGTTGAACCCCGGAAGTAGTTCGAGCAACTCAATATGGCAGCTCCCTTATGTTGTGAAATTGGAAATTACTGCAAGTTTCACCAATGATTCCGGACGAACCGCGATAAATATTTTGGTCCTAATATGAAACTTCAAGGCTTCAAACATCCATTGTCTTAAAAAATTACTTCAAATGTAGTTGATTTTGTACCATTGAAACTGGTCTGTAACACAAAATTATCCCTGACAATTGCAAGATCATAGCTCTTTCAGTTTTCCCATGGATCACAAATCGCAATCTTCAATTCAAAGTGAAACAGTCCCTTTCAAGCTCCTTGAAATTGTGAGATTATTATAAACTAGGGTGTCAGACGGAGAAGGAGGATCCTGGGAATGAGGTTGATTGAGGAGTGCATTGCATTCGATTTTTGTTCGATGAATAATTGTCCACCAGGGAACGCAGTGTAGAAAAAAGGGTATTTGATGTTTCCTGATGACAGGATGGTGCCAAATATTAAATTAGAATCGATGGGCGGGGCGGGGGAACTGCACTGGATATTTACAGAAATTTCTCTGGAAACTGCCCTGAAGCAGGGTCGCCGGAACTATTCTGTAAAATTTACAAGGTGGTATTACCATAGAATGGTATGCGAAGCCTTATGACACTTACTGTGGATAGCAATGTCCGTGTATGTATGTACGTAAAAATATAAATAAATTTAAATAAATTACATACATACATACCAATGTTCGTGCTATCATTCTAGTCTCTCTGTTGGAGGAAGAGTTCCCAAATATCACCTGTGAATCTAAAGAATAGTTCCGGACGCTGCTGCAGGCACACTTCTGTAAAATCTACTGTATTTTTGACAATGTAGGGGACTAAGATCCCTGTTACACCGGTTTGTACTTCATCGGATTCTGTCATCCCGCGACCAAAAGCAAAGGATACGGGAAAGCAAACAATAGGGTTTGCAATACGACCGGCTGAATAAGATGGAATAAACAAAGCAGAGGGACAGAAATCTCTGAGATTATCACTGCGACCCATGTCTGTGGGCGAAAACGTGATATGCCACGTTGTATGTCCACGACACGGTTCACAGACATTTCCAACCAGCCTTTACCTATTTTGTATCGTGTCCTTCAATAAGATATCCTAAAGCTGCGTACTGGCCCATGGATCCGGTCCGTTGGAATTCCATGGAATTCAAGTCAAACTTTACCTTACAGGTAAGCTTCGTTGAACCTTTTGGTTAAAAATGGGGTCCAGTGTGAAATACAACGGTAAATTTAACATGGAAAATCATTTGTGCCTTCATTATTCCACGCTGATTTTGGGCTAGAATCTAAGAGGACATACGGATATAGGACTATCGTACATGTAATGTACAAGTAATAATAACTGTGGGCAGCTCAGAGCGCACTCGGATGTCCATCACAATAGGAGGGCCAGACTATTGAAAAAAAGTACATGGAGCGAGTTTAAGCGCCCCTACAGGCCGCGCCGTCAACTGTCCAGCGAAATTTCTACATCAATAGGTTTCCCTATTGATGTATGCAAAAATGAAAGTGGGGTGTAGAGGGCGCAACGACATTCTCATTCAAAAAGTGAATTTTCTAAGATTCTCATTTTGGCCCTTCCACACGACTGTTAGGAATGGAAATTGCTATAGATGCATCACCTTTCGGAGAACGGCCACAACATGGGGAAAGCCCTCCTAAAAATAGTACGGTGACGTATCTAAATCGGCGTAGTCGACGCCTACCTCCACAGCATTGACGACCGGAAGTAGTCAATCTGGACATGCGCAGGAGGCCTCTGCTGTAAATTTACCACACTTCAAATGCATTATTTGTAGTCATCAGATCGTACTTTACCAATTTACCAATAGGCTCCAATTGTTCTAAACATGTTTATCTATTGCAAGACGTTGACATTATCTTGATTGTATAATACTCAGCTGAGAAAACTGAAATCTTAGGCACAACATTCCGGCAGTTTAGCTGACGCGTGAGAGTCGATGCAATTTGTTTAATCTTGGAATAAGATTGTGGAAAAATAATAACGTTATCATGGAGAAGGGAATTCCAGCTGCATGTAAACACTGTCGTATAGCCGGTAGCTGTCGGAAATTTTACTAAATCCTTTCGCCCAAAATATCTCTGTTAACTTCTTTGTCTTGAAACCATTGTTTGAATATTTCAAATACTACTGGGCCAATTTTAACACGGTTTGTACCACATAAAAGTATATAACCTTGGTCATATTTCGGCATCAAACTTTTGGAAATTTGGAAATATCATGATTATGTAATACCTCATTAGAAAAACCCCTAAAAATTTAATATGGAATTTTTTTGTGACTTCTGTTACAGGGTTGATAGAGTGGAAGTTTCTGAGGATTTTGAGCTCTGTTTCGTCATAATATCTTGAGTGGTTGCTGAGATATTTGAGATTATCAAAATTTCGATATTTTGAGANATTCTGGGATTCATCTCATTAGCAGACAGTGCAACAAGACTTGGTATTTCTATAATGCCAGGATACATCAACTCTGACATTGTCGAGAACTTCTTTTGCATGCAAAGAGGCATATGTCATGGAAGTGCAACTAATCCTACAGTTGCACAGTATGGACCAGCTGTGAATGCTATTATTCTGGGAGCTGGCACCCTCTCAAGAAAGTGCAACACTGGTCACTCAAGAGCTCTGCCAATGGCCAAGTCATCAACCACACGTGGAACAAAACGTATGAAGAATGGGAAGGCAGATAACCAGACAGAAACGAGCAAACATATCAGGCTGTAACTGCTCTCCACAGGACCTCTTAATCTTGGCTTTAGGCACACCAAGCGGAGCTGACATTAGATCTTACGTGCATGAATGCAGTATGCCCAACAGCATGCAATTTTATTCCCAAGGCCCTATCTTCATTACAAACTAACAGGCCAAATATCATGAAAACAAACACCACAAAATGCAATAATAAGTGATCAACCTTAGTAAGAAACTTTTCCCAGTGCCGCATTGGCCAGTTATTAGAAAACTGTGGCCACCAAGGGCCAAAGGGGATGAGCACCTAAGAAACTAACCTGCACAAAGTGTGTATCTCCGAGACGGTGACTTCATTTAGCTTCAAATTCGCACATATTATATCTCATGTGAAGTGATTGATAACAGCAACAAGAAAAATTATTTTGATCAACTGTTACCCATTAATTTGAAACAATGGTTTTTTTAGATGGCTAGAAATGGTGGAAAAAAACAGGATTCATTGTCTGTGTTTTCACAGTAGCTCGAAGACCATTTCAAAGAAAAAGTCCCAATGCTTAGTTTTGATTTATTGATCCCAGATTTATAGGAAATGAAGCAAGAAGATTCTGTGATCTGTGGGTGGAATTATGCTCTGGAAGAACCAAAACAAATCTATTTCTGTCTGTGTTATGCTTGGCTTGTATTAGGCCTTGTAATGTGAAAGGGCTCAGATAGATTCATATAGGCGTAACCCCATGGCACTTCAGAATTATGTAATGGGGAATCAATGGTTGGTCTTTGACATGAGCTGAGGCCACATGAATGGTGTGGTGGCTAGTGACTGGAAAAAGTATCCTATTTTTGTTATGACTCCCCTTCTTTCATTATGTAATATATATGGACTATACAAGAACTGGTGATAATTCATGAATCATAGGGGAATCAATGGAACAATATTGGCCAGTTTGACCTAGGACACGAGTACTCTCCATTGACCATGGTTAATAAAGGATTATTGTTGTGCTAAACTGCCTGTGGGTTACCACATTGGGTAATCAACTTGGAAGCCTGTTGTGAAGAGTTGTTAGGGCTCTTCCAGAGCATGAGTTCACCCAGAAATCACAGAATCTTCTTGCTTCATTACCTGTCAATCTGAAATCAATAAATCGAAACTAAGCTCGATCGCGCTGACGCTCGATAGCGCTCCCAAAACCCAAAAGAGGAGGACGAAAAACCGCGCTCCTTGCAAAAATGAACGTTTTATTTCCTTGCGGGCACTTAGCATTCTCTAACAACATGAATTGCCCAGCCCTATCTTGATATGCCAGCCCAATTTGTTTCGTTGAAGTTTGTTGCACCGGCCTTTCCATCCCCGGCCGGCGGCGTTATGTTGATTCCCACAGTATGCAGCTTCTCGGAAAACCTGACATCATTCCACTTCCCGCCGCCGCATTAAAGCAATCTGGTAGTGCTCTGCAGTAACTGCACGTCGATAGTTCCTCGGGGAAAACCCATGGGGAATCCCCGTGAGATTTTGAAATTTCTCCGCCAGTAAACATTAATTTCGCCCAAATTCATTGAAATAATATTAATATAAGATTTTTCTTGGACATTTTAGTGTATATAAAACGTCGGGGAACCCGTAATTTGATGATTCAAAAATGTTAGAAATCACACTGTGATCAGTTTTAAGAGTCCCGTGAGCAATGAATGGAATTGGGGAGCTATCGCGGGTCGCGATAGCTGAACGAGATTTCATTTTCAACTCGGACGACCAGATTGCTTTAACACAGTCACTTAGTCGTGAGCAAGTAGCGCTACATATCGTTGGTGTAGTAACTACGTCACTGCTGTGCAAGACTTCCCATCGCCAGTCAATGACGGTAGTAGCGTGACCTTATATAGCCAACGGCCGTAGTAGCGACGACCATATTTGGAACGATGCTGACGTGTTGATAGAAAAGTCAGCCGAGAGCCGCAGATTCGTCATATTTATGACCAATGAAAAGCGCGAGAATTAGTACTTATCGTTCGCTCTTAACAACAAAGTTGGTAGCGCGGGAAAGGACAGTGAACACGTGGAGTCATCATGGCCGCAACCACAAAAACGGTCCAACTGAAGACCTTCAAAAAAAGGAACCTGGGTGGTCATTTCAAATACAAGACATTCGATGATGAGGGGCGAACAATGGTGTCCGATGTCTACTGCGCAATATGCGCAAAACATGTCGATAAATTAAAGAAAGATTGGCGATTGAGGGGCAAAGCCTACTCGGATTTTAATGCTTATGTCACGGGAACAAATTTCGTAAGCAAGCATACTCTCACCAGGCACCTGTCTTCCCGTATGCATGAGGCTGCCGCTGCATACGAAAGAGAAGAGGGTGTAGTAGCCGTTGATGAAGAATCTGCAACGGGACCAGAACCACCAGCGAAGCAGGTCAGTGAATTTAAAACTTTTGCCCAGTGGTTTTATTGTCTTTGACCAATCAAAACTGCACTACAAACGGTCACCGCTTTAATTATTCTACATTGTACAGTTGGCCTACTTCCATGCGGCGGCTGGAAATAAAAGCGGATGTCACAGTGGAATATTTGCCGTAACCGTAGCGTATGGCGGGAATCATTTCCAGAGCACGTGGCCGGTGGCGCTTGAATAGTAAGGGCAGGAAGCTCGCTGCTCATTTCAAAGTTCTGCATCAGGTGCTATGTTCTAGTTTATAAGTAGGCCTGTGTGTAGCTCACCAAAAGTGGCAACAATAGTTACCTCAGTCTCTTATTTTCAGCAACGAGTTACTGACCTCCTCCATCGTTCTTCAAGAGATGCATACCACAAATTGATGGTCTCTGCCTACCTAATGGCCGCAGATGGCATTCCATTCACGTGTTTTAAGACAATAGTCAATGCTCAAAAGGCCAATGGTGTAAAGCTGATCTCCGGCTATGACAACCCACATCGTGCACGGGAACTGGTGCATGCGCTGGCCCTTGCAATTCGTACAACGATCACCGAAATCCTGAAGGAAACCAAGGCGTTCTCAATGCTATCCGATGGGTCACAGGCCAGAAAGGTTGGCGGTGAAAAGGAGCTCGTCTATTTTCGCGTTGTTAGGGAAAATGGGGTTCCTGTCTTCATATGTGCAGCACTCAAGGACATCGACTCTTATGGGAATGCCACTGCAGCCAACCTTAAGCAGTCCATAGATGACACATTCGAGGACTTCTCCATTCCAAAGCCGAAGTTGGTATCTTCAACTGCAGATGGGGCATCTGTGAATACTGGAGCGTACGGTGGACTGATGACTCTTTTGAGAAATGATGGGCGTGACTGGTTCATCACAATTCATTGTGTATTGCACAGGATTGAACTGGCACTGAAAGATTCAATCCTCAAAGAGAAAATTCTTTCAGATGTCAAAGATTTTATGGTCTTGCTTTTCTATCTCTTTAAGCGCTCGGGTAAGGTGAAGAGAATCTTTCGTGATTTTGCGGCAGATGTATTGGGGGTCACAATCTTCGCATTTCCGAAAGTTCATGGCACTCGCTTTGTTGCCCATCAAAGGAGAGGTTTAGAAGCACTGCTCCACAACTGGCTCATCCTTGCTCAGTCACTTGAGAATATGATTGCAGATCCTTCTGTTAAAACCCTGAAACCCAAATTGCGGGGAATTCTCAAGAAGCTCAGAGATACAAAGTTCCTGGGAGTTAGCATTTTCCTCCGGGAACTTCTTGAGAAGATAGCCTGCCTGTCCCTGCAATTTGAGCGAGGGGATGTGATGGTGTACGAAGTTGCACTTGCTGTGAAGAAGGTCATTTCATATCTGAATGATTTTTCAGCTGTTGATAACCCAGACCTTGCTTGCAGTAGCATGGGTTTATCCTTCAAAATGGTGAAAGATGAACCAAGTCTAAGTCACAGTGAGTCCGTTGATGGTGCAGGTGAACAAGACCCTACTGATCATCATGTCAAAGAAGTGACTGGTATTCAGTGCACTGTTGTTAAGGCCGGGCACAACCTGAGAAAAGGTAAATGTCACCTACAGCTCACCGAATCTGGTGAACACAGAGACTGTAGGTAATTCTGTCAAAGCATTGAAGGCCAAAGTGGTTCCTGCGGTTGTCAAATGTCTCCAGGATCGATTCAAATCCTTTGATGCTGAAATATTCCGCCACATGTCATGGCTAGATCCAGCTCTGTGGGCATGGTGGGTGGACACAGAAAAGGAGCTTGAATCAATTGGGTTCCTGGAAAAGCATTTTGGGACCAATTTGGAGTTCAATGGCTTGGACCACACAAGGGTGAGGGGAGAGTGGAAGGACCTAAAGCTAACAGCAACCCACTTCTATGCAGGAGTTGGGCCAAAAGTGCTGTGGCAAAAGATCCTTCAATACATGCGTAAAGATTTTCCAAATATCTGCATGTTAGTTGAAATCATCATGTGTATGGGGCCAAGCAACGGCAATGTATGTACGGGTCTTTAATAAAACAAACAAGCCGGGTGGCGACAGGGGTTCGCTATGTCGAATAAGCATGGGTGGGGAGAAGGCAGGAATTAAGGAATGTGGAGGAAGTGATGACTGTATGACTGGATAGGCCCAAGCATTCCCATGCGAAATTAAACGCAAGATCATTAAAATACACGATGAAAATCCAGAAAGTTAAAAGAAGAAACAAAAAAAAATAATTTGTCAAGGCAAAGAAAATTTACACGCTCCGGGTATCGAACCCGAGACCTTCTGTTTCATAGACAGGGGGCTTTGCCACTCGGCCATGGCGACTATGCACTCTGGGTGGCGCTGATATGCATGTATGTATTGTTTGGATAATGTCAGGCGGCGCTGGAAATCACAGTGACCAGGAGTCCGTTGATGGTGCAGGTGAACAAGACCCTACTGATCGTCACGTCAAAGAAGTGACTGGTATTCAGTGCACTGTTGTTAAGGCCGGGCACAACCTGCGCAAGGCAGTTAACAGAGAAAAGGTAAATGTCACCTACAGCTCACCGAATCTGGTAAACACAGAGACTGTAGGTAATTCTGTCAAAGCATTGAAGGCCAAAGTGGTTCCTGCGGTTGTCAAATGTCTCCATGATCGATTCAAATCCTTTGACGCTGAAATATTCCGCCACATGTCATGGCTAGATCCAGCTCTGTGGGTGGACACAGAAAAGGAGCTTGAATCAATTGGGTTCCTGGAAAAGCATTTTGAGACAAATTTGGAGTTCAATGGCTTTGACCACACAAGGGTGAGGGGAGAGTGGAAGGACCTAAAGCTAACAGCAACCCACTTCTATGCAGGGGTTGGGCCAAAAGTGCTGTGGCAAAAGATCCTTCAATACAGGCGTAAAGAATTTCCAAATATCTGTATGTTAGTTGAAATCATCATGTGTATGGGGCCAAGCAACGGCAATGTAGAAGCTGGCTTTAGCTTCCTCACTGCCATTCTTTCAGACAGGCGTCTGAGTATGAAACATCAAACAATGGAAGATCTTCTGCTCGTCAAAGCCAATGATCATGTTTGGTCTGAGTCGGAAAGGGACGAGATCGTCACCTCCGCAGTCGAACTTCATATGAAAAAACGGAGGAAGGTTGTGATTGAGTCTGCCTCGTTCAGTAGTATGGGAAAAAAGCAGGATCAAGTCAGGCCTAGTGCTGAAAGTAGGCCTACAGGTAGGCCTATGGCAGAGCCTGAGCCTGGGACAAGTCATGAGGGAAATCTTACCGGAGATACAGAATACAGCAATGATGATTCTTCTGGTGATGATTCTGAGTCTGAATTTGTTGATGCCATGGAGGATGGTGAAGTTCTCTTTCTGAGGACAGGGGTCCTCGATTCCAGTGAGGAGGATTCCGATGTTGAAGGACACCATGTTGATGTCCTGGAATCCTATGGTGGTGATATGGATTAGGTACTCATTCACTAAGCAAGTAGGCCTACTGCTTGGATGACATTCAATCATAGACTCATCACTGATAAGGGTGTTGTTTTTGTACTCATAATGTTTAGTCCATAGTTGTTGCAAGCAAGTGATTGGACCATTGCATCATCAGTTTCATTCACCCCAGATGGGGTCCCTCTCCCCCTTTTTTCTTTTAATAGGGTCGTTGCGTTGGTAGACAGTAGCTCGGGCCGGGGGACAGGGGTCCTTTTTCTAGGCCTTGTCTTCCATTGCTCTTCTCCTATTTTGTTCGCAGGTCAGTGCTTTGCAACCCCTCTTTTCCCTTTAGTAGACCCTTTTCCTTGGAGGACAGGGTTCCTCTCTTTTTTTAGGCCTATGTCTTCGTCCATGATGGTCTGTTTCTAATTTTTCGTTGGTCAGGTTTTGTAGGTGCTGTTCACCTATAGGCTCCCTTCCTTTACTGTTGCCCCTTCATTTCGTATTTATCTTGCTCTTCATTTATTTTCTAGGCCTAATTTGTTATCACTTCCTAAGGCTCCAGTTCCATAGAGCTCACGTTGACACTTTTCACGCGCCACGCTTCACATTTTCCTTTCGTTCCTCGATTCAGCGCACAACGAGACACACATTACCTGTCCTGTGACATGCTTTCTCCGAGGAACGAAAGGAAAACGTGAAGCGTGGCGTGTGAAAAGTGTCAACGTGAACTCTATGGAAATGGAGCCTCATACATTTGTTTAATATAAATTACTCTTACTATGGTCTTGGGGTATTGTACTGTTAGTATAATTATACTGTTAGTTTAATCCCTCCAAGCTATATTTTCCCTTCAGCCTAGTCAAGCCTTACATTCACTAATTACTTTTCTGTTACGTTGAGCAACCACCTTTTGGGGCTTGTACTCTTTTCTTTCCTTAATTGCTGTCACGTCCTGTTTGGATGGGATACTTCATGTCTACATTTGGGTTTCAGCTCAGTCTGTTCATGTACCTCCATGGTCTGTTCTAGAGTTTCGGATTGTAAAGTTCCAGCCTGAAGAAGACCCCGGTTGGGGTCGAAAATTCGCAAACACTCTGGAAATTGCCTTTTTATTTATCATCTGTGTTAGGCACTGTTAGTGCTATCGGAGTTTCGATTCGGTCGGCCCAGGTGTATAAATGGGTACCGGTCGGAAATGCTCGGATTGTAGTGCTGAATGAGCAGCTCATCTGAGTTATACCATGGAGGTATAAAATAAGATTTTTTTATACGATATATTTTTTATAAGATAATTATTTTATACCTCCATGGTTATACTGAAAGGTTTCAGGATAGACTGGAGTATAAAGTGTAAAGTCGGATGACACCTCTACCGTTGTTGATATCAGACTATAAACCCAAACTTTAACTTTTTTTGCCGGCGCCACCGGCGGTGATTGCGTCATACTCCAATGCTGTAGGATTGTCTTGCCTTTCGCCAGAGCGAATTTGTCAGCTCTTGTATTTGACACCTGTTCTGTATCAAACTGTCGGGGTTTTAAAGGGAGACTCCACTCATCGTGTAAAAGGGGCTGTATACTTAAGGTTGAATTGTCCCAAATAAATTTTTGATTATTTATAATAAAGTGACAAAACCCATTTTCACACGGTGATTAGTTAAGAGGTTAAACTAGATTATAAGAATGAAAAATTGGCGAATTTCCCGTTATTTCAACTGAAACAAAAGACCTTTGCAAAATGTTGGGGTCGAAAATTCGCAAACACTCTGGAAATTGCCTTTTTATTTATCATATATTGTGTGTCAATTTTTGTGCTTTTCATCTCTTTGTATTGTTGTAGAATGATGATCATAATGGTCAAAGAAAATCAAGTCAGTCCAGCCATGACTCAGACCGAGTCAGTATAAACCTTGTTTTAACTTTTGTTAAATAAATCTTCCTTTACCATTCTTTGTTTACTTTGGTCTTGTTTCTTTTCCTTTGTTTGAATTGTTTTCCTGACTTGTTTATACATTGTACATCAACGCAAGTACAGCAGGACAGACATGTATGTACTAGGTGAGTGACATGAACTGAATCTAACACAAAGGAAAAGGTGCATGTAGTACCACCAAGCTCGTAGTCATTTCTGGGAGTGTTGATTCAAGGAGAGCGATTCACACTCCTAAGGGTTTTGGGAGCTCAATTAATTGCACCCCTTGGATATTCTTATGTCAAGCACTGGGGTTGAACGCCAATAAGTACTAAATTTCAAGTACCGGTACACTTTTCATGGAGTTACTGGCGTTCAACCCGCCATGCACTTGCATATTTTTAGAACTGGGACAAAAGTAGTTCCAACATGGCTGCCTCCAATTAGTGTCTGGAATTCCCCTAAATCAACAACTTCATGGTTGTTTTTTGCCTCTCTGCTGTGATACAGCCAAGTTGAAGGGTAGCATCATGTACATTAAAGACCTAACAACATTTTGGTGGTTCGTTTGTACCAGATACTTCTACGAGTAGACCTGTACATTTGCACAAAAGTGGGCCATTGTTTTATCATATATTACATAAGTGGTGCATGCTGACTTTGTACTTTGGGCATATTCAGGATCTCTGTACTTCATAGAATATGATGTGCAGTGCAAACTTAATCAAAACTATTTCCATGCCTGCTTTTGGAGACACCACTTCTTGAGATAAATTTACAAGTTTGGCACTTTGGTATACCCTTAAGAAAGACAAACCCTCCTCCAGGTCGACGACGCAGTCGCTCTCTGAAGAACGCGTTGTGGAAATCTTCGACCAGCGAATAGTTCAATTTCATGTTTTCAAACGCCTTGGCAAGGCATGCCTCCCCTACACCCTCGGCACAGGGCACTGCCTTTACGTTTTTCGCCTCCCTTACTCCAGAAATGTCGGAACCCCTGCCTTCCTTTGATGTCTGGGGGTGATTCCAAACATCCTTGAGTCGGGTAATTAACACCTCAAGTGTTATAATCCCCCTGTTCCAACATGGCTGCCTCCAATTAGTGTCTGGAATTCCCCTAAATCAACAACTTCATGGTTGTTTTTTGCCTCTCTGCTGTGATACAGCCAGGTTGAAGGGTAGCATCATGTACATTAAAGACCTAACAACATTTTGGTGGTTCGTTTGTACCAGATACTTCTACGAGTAGACCTGTACATTTGCACAAAAGTGGGCCATTGTTTTATCATATATTACATAAGTGGTGCATGCTGATTTTGTACTTTGGGCATATTCAGGATCTCTGTACTTCATAGAATATGATGTGCAGTGCAAACTTAATCAAAACTATTTCCATGCCTGCTTTTGGAGACACCACTTCTTGAGATAAATTTACAAGTTTGGCACTTTGGTATACCCTTAAGAAAGACAAACCCTCCTCCAGGTCGACGAAGCAGTCGCTCTCTGAAGAACGCGTTGTGGAAATCTTCGACCAGTGAATAGTTCAATTTCATGTTTTCAAACGCCTTGGCAAGGCATGCCTCCCCTACACCCTCGGCACAGGGCACTGCCATTACGTTTTTCGCCTCCCTTACTCCAGTAATGTCGGAACCCCTGCCTTCCTTTGATGTCTGGGGGTGATTCCAAACATCCTTGAGTCGGGTAATTAACACCTCAAGTGTTATAATCCCCCTGAGTGGTTCTCTGCCTGACGAACAGAAACACCTCAAGGAGTTACCTGAACGAATTGAAAATGTTTGCAACGGGATTCCTAGGATTTGGTACATCAAATTGAGTGTTTGAATTCCTAAATTCGACCTTAAGGGCGAGCCATCATTGTGAATTTTCATAGTGCTTCAATCCAGGCCCCTCTGAGAAAAGCAATAAAGACACCCCCAGTTGACTGTTTTTATAGTCCAATGTGATCACTGTGCTTTATAGACACAGAAAATGAGGAAAGTCCCAAGGATTACAGCTTAATTACATTACATAATCGTAAACAAAGAAATTCACCAAACACGAAAAACAGGTACAATTTTCTTGGAGAGGAAGCATGTAAATGACACATTGAAGGTGTGGCAACATTAATGTCACAAACCCATAGAACCTGGGGTTGCGAGTGTGTCCTGACATGCTCTTCATGTACACCATACACGCTCAGTACAAAAAGGACAACCAGGAAGTAAAATCCAAATCCAATAGATCCAATATGGCCGCCCTGTTTTGGAAAATCTGGCAGCAGTCATGAAATTCACATGCCGAGTACTCAATACCAGTTGAAAATATTGCTATCAAAATGGGTGGACTAAGTAGAAAAAACCTCGAACTTTATGATCCACATGTCGTTTGATCTTCCAAATGTAACATTTCTTGGGAAAGTGTACCGATTACTAGTCTTTTGTTTCAACTTATTAGCTAATTAGTGCGCTCCAAGATGCGTCTCATCAAAAATAGATAAAGACCAAAAATGTACCACTCTCAACGTTGAAAAGCGTAAAATTGGCAGCTGTCTCCCTAAAAACTTGGAAGATCTGATTCCTTGTGCCCCTGCCTATATTTTGGTGCCAAAAGATTTTAGATTTTTGCAACTTTTTTGAGCATGCGCCATCTATTATTTAAAAAAATAAGTAAAACCCTTGGGCTGGGCTGTTTCAGAGTGGTATATTTTTGGTCTTTATCTATTTTTGGTCTCATTCAATTCCTTTTGACTTATAGACCCCAGAGGTGCCTTCATTTCCGTCATACAACTTGTACTTTTATGGTAGTTTGACATCTTTTATTTACAACGCCTGGCCACGTTTCAAAAATTCAAAACGTTGGCTCGCCCTTAATATAAGCATTTTAGACCAAAAACGTTTCATTTGAAACAGGCAGTTCGGCTTTTCCCAGAAATGCCCACCCTCCAAAATACAATGGTTCCTGTTCATAGCACTCAGTGTGTCTAAATCACTATGTCAACACTGAGCTCAGTGGGGGTAAAAGCTGTTCACTGGAAGAGACTCACAGCTTAACCACCCCAGATAATCTTATTTGTTGGTCAATAAACATTCATTGTTGAAGTGCTGGCTATTTCTGCCAGCCAGAGTAAAGGTGGCCAGAAACCTCATGGCACATGCGGGTAAGTGTAATGTACAGTCATGGACATTAGTTTATCTACACCTGATACTTTGAATATTTCAAATACTTCTGGGCCAATTTTAACACGGTTTGTTCCATATGAAAGTACATCTTGTTGGTCATATTTCTGCATCAAAATGTTGGAAATTTGGAAATATCGTAATTACGTAATATCTCATCAGAAAAAAATCCAAAAAAAATTTATTATGTAATTTTTTGTGACTTTTGTTACAGTTGTGATAGAGTGGAACCTTCTAAGGATCATGGACTTTGTTGCATCAAAATCTGTTGAGTGGTTGCTGAGATATTTCAGATTATCAAAATTTTGATAATTTGAGATTTTTCAATTTTTCACAAAATTTTGATCTCAGTAGACAGAGCTCACCTAAAAACCAAGAAGTATGATGTTTTGGAAAGTGTAGCCGAAACTGGTCAGAAGTTAAGCATGTTTTTCAAAATATCAACATTTTGATACTTTAAAAAAAAAGCAATATTTCTGCCCAGTTAAGGCAAAAAGTTCGAGAATTTTGAAAATCCATATTCTGAGGTTAGCTTTTATCTAATGGCACCAATATTTCCTACAAAACACAAAAATATCAAATTATCAATATTTTGATAATCTTAAATATCTCAGCAACCACTCATCATATTTTGATGAAACAAAACCCAAAATGCTTAGGAAGCTCCGCTCTATCACATCTGCAACAAAAATCACAAAAATATTACATAAAAAAAGTTTGATTTGTAGTGTTTTTTCTGATGAGCTATTACATAATTTCGATATTTTCAAATTTCCAAAATTTTGATGCAGAAATATGACCAACAAGATATATTTTCATGTGGTGTAAACCGTGTTTAAATTGGCCCAGTATATTCAAAGTATCAGATATAGATAAACTAATGCATGCAGGCACTGGGGTCAGACTGTTTATTTCTTATTGAAAAATTGCAATAGATATTGAAACAGGCCTTGTCTTCTGAGGCGAGCAAAAAACTGCTCACCTGAGAACAATAGAAAACTCTATTGTTCTCAGGTGAGCACGTTTTTGCTCGCCTCAGAAGACAAGGCCTGTTGAAATGTATGGTCGTCCTTCATCCCTTTCTATTTAGAAAGTGAATTTCGAACCATGGCAACAAAGATCGGCTTGATTCACTGACTAACATGCATTGGTAAAAATCTGTCCCATACGACACCTCTTGAATTGTCCCGTACGACATGAAAGTGAATAATGCAGTGTCAGCCTATCACTGCGCTAGGATATTTATTGGGCCTCAATTCCATGCATATAATATATTGGAATATCTCAGCCAATTCACATACTTTGCAGCATTTGCCTGAGCTACCCAAAAATCATGTCCGCAAAAGTGTCCCATACGACAGCAAGCATTTTCTTAATTTGGTTACCAAGCATTATTTTTTCCTCGAAGCAGTTTCAAGTTAAACTCCTAGCAACAAACATCTTTATCCCCATTTCGGCTGTTCTGCACCGCTTTCAGTGGTTCCAAGCGAACCAAAAACAGTGTCTAAATGTCCCGTACGGCACCCATATGGAATCGCCCTACTGCGGTAACACGGCTAATTCCGGCCCTGGCCATAATTTTGGTCTCTGGAAGACTTAATAAATGCCATACTCCACGCAGCGTTGAAATTTTTTTATACTTGGACGAAAAGGGGCTGGAAGGTGAAAAATCAAAAAGTCCACTTCTGCGCCCGTAAGTCATACATACTTCAAACTTGCAGGGACGATACATTATTATGGGCGGTTATCAGTGCAAAAAAGGGACGTCGAAACGAGAACAGAGAGGTTGCGAAACGAGAACAAACTACCATGTAGAAAATGTTTATGTTGCGAAACGAGAACAAACAACCATGCAGAAAACACTTTTTCTGTAAGACAAAGAAATTGTTTTGCGTAAAGAATGTATCTTTAATACATCATAACATGTCTTGCATGGAGAAAATGTTTATGTTGTTGAGCACAAACAATCTACGACACGAAACGAAGACAGCATACACCACGAAAAGGACGTTGCGAGACGAAGACAACAGGTGGCGCTCGCGTCGCTTTTTTTCTCATTGTTGTTGGCGACATTCTAACTAGCCTGGTTCCCTGACCTGCTGTATGATGGCCCGTCTATTGCCCGTCGCATGGGGGCTTTTCGTTCATGCAGTTCAGCTTTAAAGCTGACGTGAACGAACAAAAAGCCCCCATGCGACGAGCAAGAGAATTGCAAACGCCCTGCAAACACCTCAAACGAAGGCTCAGAACATAAAAAAATTTGCAGTCATTTAGACGGGATTCGAACCGTCGGCCTTCTGATTTGTAATCCACCACTCTATCCTCTCGGCCAACGAGCCAGCTGACAGGGACGTGATTTATATTCGTCATAGACGTAGGGCTTCGTCTTACGTAATAATACTACGAATAAGAGAAAACATGCGAAGTCCTTCAACAAGTTCGGTGGCCGAATGGGGAAGACGATGGAACAGAGATAACAACGCGCGGGTTCGATTCCCAGCTTGGTCAAAATTTTTTCTTTCAAAAATAATGTTCAGAAGGAGCTCACCAAAGGATGTTGACACCTCGAAAGCTCGAAGACAAATAAGGTGGCGCCCTCCTGGGGTCGTGGGGTCAATCATGTTCTGAGCCTTCGTTTGAGGTGTTTGCAAGGCGTTTGCAATTCTCTTGCTCGTCGCATGGGGGCTTTTTGTTCGTTCACGTCAGCTTTAATGTGGAATCTGAAATATGATCGTACACAGTCAGAAAGAGAAATCAGAGTTTCCATTTGTGTATGACATGAAACTTTGTGCTGGTGTCAAGTGGTCATGAGTATGACAAAACCCAGCTGCTGGGGAAACGCCTCAAAGTAGTCAAGAGACGGATTCACTGTTGGCATTTATTTTAAGACAGCCATTTGTGCAACATTACTGGGCGTGTTCTGATACTAGCAGAGAGAGCTTTTTCGAATTTCGGGAGGCAACTACCGTCTTTAAGCTGCAGCTGAGGTTAGCTTTTCGAAATTCCAGTGGTGAACACCATCGTTTCAGCTGTAGCTCATATCAGCTTCTCTACTTTCGATGGGCGAATATCGTCGTTTTTTGTTGTAGGATATATTAGATTGTCGACATTCGAGAGGCGAATACCGTCGCGTTTTGACTGTTGCGAAGACAGCTTTTGATTTTCGACAGCGTGTCTGTCGAAGACAACATCAAATCAAACTTCGGAGGCTAAGCACTTAATATAATGGTGGTTGGTGGTGTGAACAACATGACAGAATCTCTAGTTATACAGTGTTTATACAGACCGACTTATATAGAAACAGTCAGTGATTTAGTCTTGTTCGTCGTGTACGTTCCATTCATGTTATGTTACGTTGTGTTTGGTATCGTTGGAAACTCATTAGCGCTCGCTGTCTTGAGCAGGGAGATGAAGGGTTCCACGTCATTTCTTCTTCGGGCTCTGGCGATATCCGACAGCGGTGTCCTCACAATATACGGCTTCGCAT
Source organism: Notospermus geniculatus (assembly GCA_002633025.1). NCBI lineage: Eukaryota > Metazoa > Nemertea > Pilidiophora > Heteronemertea > Lineidae > Notospermus > Notospermus geniculatus. The sequence goes on along the minus strand of NMRB01001624.1, from coordinate 86,583 downwards.
ACTCGCTCCCAGCCGTTTATACCTACACAGGACATCTCGAAGTATACTATGAGTTCTTTCAACTTTCCCGCGGATACCAATGGGCTCTTTCATGGTATTTTAAGACGGCGTCTACTTATATCATGGTATTCGTAGCAACAGAGAGATACGTAGCTGTGTGCTTTCCACTAAAGGCCAAGTCTTTATGTACAGTTAGGAACTGTAGAATCGCCAGTATTGGAATCATCGTTTTCTCTCTCTGTTATAACTTTCCTAAATTTTGGTACTGCGACACGCTCTTTGTGTTTGACGTCTGCGCTAATAGAGTTAGGCCAGTCTCAATTGACAGCGAACTTTTCGCCAAAAATGTTGACTTTCGCATTGGCTATGTCAACGTTCTCTATTATATTATCTTGTTTTTCATACCCTTTGCTTGTCTTACCTTTACAGGGACAAGAATGGTGTGGGTTTTGAGAACAAATGTCAGTGGTCTATCGGCTTCAAGAGATAGCGAAGATCATGAAAAACAAAGAACCAACATAACGAATCGGATTGTCATTTTGGTGATGTGTTTCTTTATATTAGAGTTGCCATCACTTTTGATTAACTTAGGTGGTACCATTATAGTGGCCCTTATCGGTACGCAGAGTTTAGACTCGTTATATCCAGTTATGGGAGTATTTTACGTGCTGTCCGGTGCTAATTCCTTTATTAACTTTTATGTCTATGTTCTAACCGGGCGTAGGTTCAGAGCGATTTTACGCGGAATGTTTATGGCGTTCATGAGAATGCAAAGAGACCGCTGATAGTTAGATTCATCCGATGCACTCGTAATGCCAATGCGGTGAGGGAGATGATGAATATTACTATAAATACCCATGGGTGAACTTAGAGAACATGTCCTATCTGTGGAAATACAGAGAAATAAGGTATTGAAAGCCAACTTGAATAACTTCCACTTTGGCTTGCCGAAACAGACTGTGAACATACATACTTGACGAGTCGAAGTGTTTTTTCGAAGTCTGTCGATAGATCAGTAATGTTGCGGATTCGTAATACGCCATTGCCATGGAAAATCGTGCATGCGCAGTTAGCCGTTTTGACTGTCAACACAGGAGCCGGTTTCAACGAAGGGTTTCAGAAACCCGCGGATTTTTTCACGACTTTCTTTGGTATTTCTTCTACTGGACAACCCTTTCTTGTGCTGTGAAATGGTGTGGTACGAGCAGGGTAAAGGAAAATTCACTGGTTTGTCAGCTACCAACTTCAGCAACGACAGCGAGCAAAAAATGGAGTGAATTGCGCAATCTCCGGCTACGCGCCTGGCCATTTTTGGCCATTCACCGACTCGGCTGGGGCGAGTTTTTCTGTATACTGCGCCTGATTTTCATGTTGGTAATAATGATTTGATAAGCCCAAACTCTCTTTCTCTCTCTGTCGGGTTCGACCGTGTTTGAGCCTCGCAAATTAATATTTTTATTTTCGTTGTATTTTGTTCTGTTTGTTCACGAAATGGACCAAGATGATGAGGGTGACCAGCCGGAGATTATACACGTGCGTGGGTAGCGTAATTAGAAATTACAGTTTTAACAAGAAAATGTTTTTTAAAAAACATAGGGCGGTGGTGTTTGAACTTGGTGTTTGACTTGATTGACCAGTTGATGGCAATAATGCCAATATTTAACGGGCTTTGCATGCCAAGATCGTGCTATTACATACTGTATAGTATGCGTCAATCGGTCGGCCCGCGAAACTTGTTCGAATGGAAAATCGTTGAATATTCAGGTTCAGGGTAGTTATTGATCAACCCGTCATCCGCCTGAATAGTGGTCCGTTTGTCGGAAATCTATTCCTTGGTTGTTATTTTCTACTTGTGACATTTCACTTGTTTATTGTTCACATGTTTGGCGCACACTGCCTCCTCAAACCCACGTGCTAAATTTACTACTTTCTGCTCATTTGCATGCCGAATAAAAATAGTCGGCCTAACACGTGTTTTTGTTATTGCGCGAAATGTCATCGTTTTCTGTTGGGGACCACTTTGTGCACGGGGACCAGTTTGTGTAGCTAACACTCGTGCCTATTACGTAAAGCCAAAATTCAGGCAGTGAGAGACATCTGGTGGCAACACAGGAAGTGTATCCCTCAGTAAGCTCATCGTTCGCAGTTTAACCTTTATGGTTGATTCCTTTATGGTCATACTGCCACTTGATTGGTTGATTAAATACACACTGTATACCAACTATCCTGGGGAAAAAAATTCGCTGCCGGCCATGTGCTAGACTTACGGATGTTCTGACGTCATCGATTCATGTTGGCCACGCGCTTCTGATAGGTCACGTGCTCCTGACATGTTTCTGAAAGTTCCTGACGCACTTTTAAAAAGTCCTGACGAGTTTATTTAAAGTCCCAGCTCCAACCCCCGTCCAGGCACTCTTCATTTAGTTCATAATGATCATATACTTTGGATCAAATGAGCATTTTCGACCAAAATGACTTTGCTGATTAAATAAAGTGCAACGAAGTTTTGTGTCCCTAAAAAACAAAAGGCACAGAATGAGATCGGAAACCTCCGGTAATCGTCGGAATGATGACGTCAACTCAGGAATTCGGAACCAGTCGGCCAACATCGGGCTAAGGTCTCATCGTCGCCATTTCGTGCTCGATTCAAAGTTTCAGTGGGGCGTACTAACCACTGAGCGCATGAAAATTCAAAAAGTCACCTAACGTCAGGTGATCGCGGTTCGCCACTTTTTGACGTCATCTCCCGCCCGATTTTTTTCACTTATCTTTGACCCACAACAATTACGTATTTAATAAATGAAATCGAAAAAAAACAACACAGCATGTTCGACTTATGTATCCTTGTTTATCCCATGTGACCTTGAACCCATTGTTGTTACAACAACGTCGTGATGCTGTAAACTATCCGGGGGCGACTGTTTCGGCGAGTGCAGGATGCGCTCCGGAGGGGGGTATCGCGGTTCGCCATTTCGTCGAAATCGATGATTAAAGTGTGCGTATCATTTTCTTCACGGTAAATAAAGATACCTATTGTTAGCTCTGCTTGTGTTGATGTTTGTTTTAACTTTTCTTCAAAATCCGTTCATAGCAAGTGTGTGAATTTGCCGTCGTAAGTTGACACACCTTCCCCGTTCACTGCGCCTTCCGTGAAAACCTGTCTCATTGGTCTGTGACGTTACGACATATACGACGCTGTGACGTTGCGTATTTTGCATAATGAAAACAAGCGTCGATGGGGGTACCGCGGTTCGCCAAAAAATAAATGGACAGCAGTTTTTCTTGAATACCTCCAAACCAATGCAATGTAGGAGACTGAGCCTAACATATGTGATAGCAAATTTTCCTGGCTATCCGATGATATGAAAGTCGAGAAAATCCGGTGAAATCCACCTTTGATAGAAGGAATTGTGTAAAGTCATGTTTTTCGCTACTTTTTATTTGCAAGTTTTCACTGAAAATTTTTATAGCAGTGTGTTCCTCTCATCAAGAGCTTTCATATCACATCTTAAAATTTCAATTATTTTAATTAGAAAGATGGTTTTAGACCACTTTTAACCAAATTATTCTGCACATGCCAGAGACACCTTTGAAACGGCCCTCGCCAACCAATTACTTTACAAAAGTCCTTCTATCAAAGGTGGATTTTCTCGACTTTCATATCATCAGATAGCCAGGAAAATTTGCTATCACATATGTTAGGCTCAGTCTCCTACATTGCATTGTTTTGGAGGTATTCAAGAAAAACTGCTGTCCATTTATTTTTTGGGATGAGTTTTCCTGTACTGGTTATAATGTGCATCATGCAATACATGGAAATGATAAAATTAAGTTCAAAATGTCAAGGATTTGTTATATTCAGACTGTTCCGACCAAATGAATGTACTGCAGCAGAAACAATGACAACTTTGTTGAAACTCAGTTATGTAGACAATAGCATCATAGAAATCTTTCATGGAGAATTAATCGAAATATATCAATGTAACAATGCATTTGAGGGAAGTATTCAATTCCGATTCAGTTCAATCGATTCCCGCAGAACAAAGAAAGGTCTTTCCTCCGTAACATTTATTCCAACACTGCAATGTATCTGTACAATATTGTTATCTGCATTCCCTTGTCAAGTATAATTTAGCCTGGTGAAAGAGAGCGGAAGCAGCTTCGGAGCCGTGGGGAGATCCAAAGACGAGGCCGTCTTGTAGTGTATTTAGTACATTGTTATTGAAGCTTAATTACCAGTACCTATCATTATGATTTGATTGTTTCAGTTTTGTCTTAGACAACTACTACATGTGTTCTCATACAATATCAGACCACGGTATGACAGCAGATTATATATCGGTCGTTATCGAACTGATTCACGCCGATGCAAAGCCTAACATTTGCCTTGTTTTCCACTGTTACTATTGAATAGAACGAACGAATTTGATATTGGAGGGTGATTGAACTATCGGACGTGACAGAGAGGCGCTTTCGACATTCGGATTTAAGTAGGGCCTACCAATCCTTAGTAATCCACCATCATCTACACATCGAACCATACATGGTACATACAGGGTGTTTCAAAAAAAAGTATACATTTAGAAAATTGTCTCCCAGATAGTAGTTTTATCAGTTTTGAGAAATCTCTTATCTGGTTTCAGTAGACCTTGGTCTCTTCCTTTGTTTGCCATCATATCAACCGTTATTGGTTCCGCATGAGCAAGTACAGGCGATTTACTCGTTCCAACTTTGAAATGGCTTGCGCACGGATGTGAAAGGGTTAAAACAGAATTACTCACCATGGTTTTAAAAATGTGGACATGTGCGTTGTATCTCCTAAACTCCCAAACAAATTCCAATAACCCATTACACTCCACAGGCCAACGAACTTGGGACCTTGAATTTGACCTCCTTCATATCCTTATGAAAATGACAACACGATTCAAGAAGGCACTGGCACATGGAAATGAAGACATTACACCTTAAATTTCAAGTAAGTGTAATTGCTGAGGTTGTTAGCACATCCTCGCCGCCCTCTATCTCCTCATTGTGTTTCCGGGAGGATTGGGGAAATCAGCCATAAACGCTGGAGGAAACCTTAATGGAGGAGAAGAGGACCACCGCTGGGCGGGTGGGCGGGCGGGGAGAAACACCGACCACACCGCCGGGCCACCCCGGCGAAACCGGCCCGCATCAACAATCGCCCACTCCGACAGGCTGCGCACAAAAGACACTGTTAATAGCATTCGTCGCTAGAGGTCGCCGAGGATGTTAGCACATCCTCGCCGCCCTCTATCTCCTCATTGTGTTTCCGGGAGGATTGGGGAAATCAGCCATAAACGCGAGGTAACCTGGAGGGAGGACGCCCTCTGTCCCACCAAACACCCCACATCTCCTTCCCCCAATACTCCCAACACTTCCTCTAATGGATGAAAGGAACGCCGATATAAATGGCAAAACACCTTCTTTATTCACACACATATACATGTACACCTTCACGAGTGCAACCCGTGAGATTCGACATCAACTGGGTACAAACTAGTAATACGGCTCAAAAAATACAACTGGAATGCCTGAACACTCTCTACGGAGTTAACAGCTCTATAATAGTGCCAAACTGTAGAAAAAATCACCCCCATTCAGGAGTCGTCTGGGCTCCCGAACGCCTTCTTTAACCCAGAAACTGCCTCAAAAGCCTTCCTTGCCCTATCATAGTTACTCACAGAATCCGCGAACCTCTGAGCGACCTTAGAAGCATCATTTATCTGTTTCACCCTGCTGTAGTAATACGCAGTATCAGACGAGAACCAACCAATGTGGTTCATAATGTCAGCCTCAGACTCAACGCAGCCGGCCAAACCCATGGTGACCGCACACCCACCACGAAAACTGTGAGGCGTCTCTCCCTCGAAAATGCCCAAAGTTGTTAGGTATTCCCTTAAACGGCTATAGATAGTTGTGTAAGACACGGGGCGGTCTAACACCCTCGTACCGTCCTGGCTTACAATCCTGAAAAGGTAACCATTGGCAAGACGCACCCCCTTGGATTCGCACCATTGGAAATACATCTCCAGACCCCTAACAGGGCATATCGACCGCTCCTGGCATCGCTTTATCACAAACACATTCGACTTGCCTTTGCCGCCTCTTATCGACTTAGTCAGGGTATGGCAAAATTGGAAACCTGAGTCGTCTGCCAACCGCTTAACCTCCTGGGTAGGCACCCTCGCCAGATCAAACGCCCTATCCCCCGCGAAAAAGAGAAGCTTGAACAGAGCTTGGTCCCTCATTAAAACAAACTTACGATGCAACCCGAGATCATCCCTAGCGAGCTCCCTGTCAATATAACCAGCAATACGCTTAACCTTGTCAACAAAAATCGGCTTTGCCTGTTTCGGGAGGACGTGCGCGGCCGCCTGCTCCAAACCAACCTGTTTGGCGTAATCAGCAATCATCGACGACTTAGCCGGATTGCCGCTAAACTTCCTGTGGTCCCACTGATTACCCCTACCGGCCTCGAAGAAAATACATGACAATTGGTATATGTAGTTATTCAAGGTTCCAACCGATAGCCTGGAAGGGCAGAGGCACGAACACTTTTCCTTACTCCCCAGGTTAGCACAATTAATCGCGTGGACCCTGGTTTTCCCTGCGACGTCCTTCCAAACCAAGAAACGCCTAACGTCAGTAGGGGAACAATTGAACACATTCGGCTTCCCAGGGCATGCCGCTAGGAAGGCCGTCAAGTCCGATTCAAGGGCAGAACGCCGCCTCTTGGCAAGCGACACACCTGTCTGATGCTCCAAAGAGGCAATCCTCTCATCAATGGAATCAATGTCCACCACCACGCTCTTAACCCTCTTCACAGAACAATCCGCCCCCTGGAAAACAAGAGGCAAACTACACTTATAGAAAACTGAGATCGTACGCCAACAGGTCCCACTTTAAACCCCTAGAATCCATCACATACCCTCGCTTAGAGGGGACCCTTACTACCCCTTTTTGACCTTTCCTACCAAGGCAAATCGACGACCTTGCATACCTTACCACCAACGGATACCATGCCTGCGGTGGGGAAAAACTCGGAGCAACAAAAGTGCAGCGAGGGACCCTTTCCTGGATGAGAAAAGACAATACCGGAAAAATCATTGGCTGAGGCGGGAACACATAAAGGCCACCTTCCAACTTTACATCTTGGGCGAAAACATTGACCCCCGACGACAGAGGTGACGGAGCAGGGGTAAAATGCCTTAAAGGCCTCCCGTTCTCATCGAGCATGGCATTACTATCTAGGGCCATTAAATCTACCGAATGCGGGCCCAGTGCGCCCTCCACCTTACGCCAAGAGGCCGGTGATAATGTCATGTCACCCATCGAAATGGACCTGGAAGGGGCGTCCGCAGGATTCTGGCTCGACGGTACATACTGAAGGCTTAAATTGACGTTCAACTCGTAAACCAACTGAAAAATATCCTTCACTAGCCTATTTAAAAGCGGATCCTTGGAGCCCTGGTTATTCCAGGAGTCTATCAACGCCCTGCTGTCTACCATTACATCAAGCCTGTGGTTACCAATTTCATGAGAGATCGACTGAAGCGCCTTCAATAATGCGTCAGCCTCCTTGACGTGGATTGGCCTCTCATCGCCGCTCCGCCAAAAATCCGAATATTCCAATGCCTTACCACCAGCTCCCGAGAGAATAACCGCGCCATATTTGAACATTGAAGCGTCTGTAGCCAACGCCATTTGTTTATGGCGCTCCGACCACCACGGAACACAACCTTCCCAATTATCAATAAAGAGCCAGTGCGCGATTTCCTCTCTTAAAGCAGGGTATAAAGCTACCATTCCACTACTCCTAAAGCAGATGGAGATCGCACGATTTACCTCTCTTGTATACAATTTTGCCGCTGGGACGGTCAGCGTAAATGATATGCACTTGCCCACAAACCGCTGGAGCGTCTTCAAATCGACCTCCCTCGAAGCCAGGATATAATCCCTCAATACGGCGAAAGACCTCCTCTTGTCCTCCGGGAGAATAAACGCCTGCCTAACGGAATCCACAATTAGACCTAAATGACGGAGTGCCGTTACCGGTTCAAGATGACACTTCTGGGGACCAAGAAAATACCCCAATCTGGTCAAGAGCTCCAAAAGAGCATACCGTACCAAGTATATGTCAATGCCCCCCTTCCCTTCCGGAGCGGCCCCCGAAACCGTTTCCACACCGAACCTGTCGTCAATGTAGAGCGTATTCCTTATACCGAAGGACCTTAAATAGGCCGTCGGCACCAGACCCAGGGTCTGGTAAATGTAGGCGCTAGACTTAAAGCCGAAAGGCAGAGTATTGTAACACATAATATAGCCCCCGAACTGGATGCCAAAAAAGGTCTTTGAAGAATCGGACAACCGCACATGACCATAGCCACACTTATCATCGCACGACACCATCCGGGCTTCCTTTTCTACCAAACGGTGGATATCCTTTAATACATCGAGCCTAAAGGGCGAATCTCTTACCCACAAATTCAAAAAACGCTCGTCATGACAGAGCCGAGGCTTGCTCGGCTCTACCGTGAGCGGCATAATAATATGCGGCAATTTACACTCCCCTAACTTTCCCAAAAGTTGTATAGACCCATCCGCTATCTTCTTTTCCAACTCTGACGCAATAAACGCACCGTGGTCTTTGCAACTCGGGGCGTTCGGGAAATAGCTAGAAGGCGGAACGGAAGAATCGTAACTACGCCCTTTAAAACTCCCCTTAAATGGCCGGAAGAAATCAGTAACCTCAACCCCGTTTTTGAGCCAGGAATCTAGAGATCTTTTGGGAAAATCGGGAGACTCCTCCATACCGTCCATTATCTCGCTCCATTCATTATAATGATTATGGATTTCACCCGCTACGAAGGAATCCGGATCCCTTACATACAATTCATCAACGTCCGCGCTTATACCCTTCTTAAAGAGGCATTCAAAAGGTTTATTCCGAGTCGGAGGCTGCGGACTCCCCCTTGTCTGTCCACTAATCGACACCCACTTAACATCAGATGATACCCTACGCTTAACTTCCTCCGGGCAGAATTGCACGCCTAACTCCCAATCCGGAACTACAGGCAACACGGGATACGCCTCAGGCACCTGAAAAATATTTTATACCCAAATGAGACAGACATGGGGGAATCACCCAGCCTCCGACTCGCGTGAATTCTGAAAATCCACTAGGGCTCTAGTGTCCCTTGAGTCAGAAACCGAGCGTAACTCCACCAACGGCGCCGGGCCCAAACTTCGAGCCCCTCTTTACTAACCAAGCTTCTGCTTAGCTTCTTTCATTTTGGGGCAGTCCTTAATCCAATGGTCCGGGGCTGAACAAAAGAAGCAATTCATTGGCCTATACTGGCCCCTACCCCTGCCCCTGTAACCCCTGTAATAATACGGCCTATACCCCTGCTGCTGCTGCTGGGGGTGTGGGACTAAATGCGACCCCATGTCCTGGAACTGGCCCATCGGCATAGGCCCATACAAATTCGCGAGCGGTGATCTACTCTCCATGGCCTCGCTCCTTCCCTCTGACTCCTTGGACTTCCTCTCCTTGAAACACTTCGACAGGGCCTTCGCAACATGATCGGAAGCGCCACCACCCAGAACGTTGAGGGTCAAAGAGGCCAACGATATTTTGCCCTGATTTAACATCGCCTGCCTACACAACTCTTGGAAGACACTGGCATTCTCGTCCCCCACCCTGACCGCCATCTTCGCCAAATCATCCAACAGCAGGAGCAACAACGATTCGTTGGGCTCGTTTTGAAGCGCAACCGCGCGTACCTTGTCCTTTATTGCCTTTAAATCATCATGCTGGCTGTCTTGCGTAACCTCCCCCGGCGCCGCTAGCTTCATCTTTTTAGGTGGGGGTCCCACAGGAGGTTCGGCAATATGCGGCCCATCAGCTGACCTGCCTGGCTGAGGGTCCTGAAAAAAGGACGCCACCAATGAGCGATATTAAAACCAAAGAGTTCCCACGAAACCAAAAATCTCTGTGGTGACTCACCACGCCTCACTACCCTCAACAAAAGAATAAAGCCACCAGCGAATACCACGGACTTTCCTTACGTCATTGCCCCCAATCCGCTTAACGAGTGAAATACCAGAACAATGCGACTGCGTACAATTACCCCGCAATATCCCAATACAAATGCCAATAATACATGTACTAGAACAAAACAGCTAACGCAGTGCTTGAACTTACCAACAACTGCTGCCCTGCCGGCTGACCGAATTCGTTCGCGTGCAGCACTGTGAGATGGAGGAGAAACCTGAGATTATCAATGTTGCACTCGCGCCCCGCGAAATTGCACAGGTCCTCGGGCTTCTTGCCTGTCAACTCCGTAAACTCCTTCGCTAACTCGGACTCCGTGAGCCGCTCCGTCGCCTCACCGCGGGAGACCCTGGCAAATTCCTTAACGGAGGACCTATCCCCGTCCCGGAACTTGGATAGGAGGCCAAATATGTCCTTATCTCTCAAAGAATGTCTTGGCTTCAGGACCGGTGGAAGCACCATCTGAAACCAAAAGCAAAAAATGCTAAACCACATGCACTGGGGAGGCCCAAACCTTGGAGGAAATATACTAAAAGTATAATTCCTCCAAGCCCAAACGGAAAAATACGGCATGACCTAAAACGGCCCTCCATGAGCCCCACACACCCGCGCCTACTATAGGCCCTTACAACATGGCGGCCAAAACAGCCAACCCCCGCGACCATCATTCCACTACTACCTGGCCGGACCAAAATATTCTCCACCTCGCTTCAAGCAAATGGTAGGCCTATCATACGCCGAATTGCACAGCCACCGCCGGACTAAACTGTCGACAGCCCCGCAGGGCTAGACACATTCCACTCCACGGCTAACAGCCGGATTTNTAACTTCAATAATTTTACTTCTGCTATTACGAAATTCCCCCTGATCTTTTTCCGCCTTTCCCTATAAATTTAGGAATTTTTGTTCAGAGTTCACTCCTGTCTTGGCCGTTGCCAGCGTACCTTCTTGAGTTTGATGAATTCATATGCGCCACATTCGGTAAGATAAAATCTCTCTCATTTCTTCCTCCGAAATTAAGTTTGATTTTTTGGTATTTCTTCACGACAAATTTTAGATGTTTTCGTTTGTTATTCTTATTTTGTTTAATGTTGTATTTTTATAGTTGACCACACACACACACACATCCACGTACGTGGTGGAATAAATCGATAAATCGGAATTTTGACTCCTTTTACTTCCGTGTGCGTGCAACGGTGTGCGCCACAAAGTCAACGAATTTGATAAGTGAAGCCTTATTGCGAACGCTGGCAACAAGACTCGGTAAGCGGCCAAGACAGGTAAGTCATTTTGAACTCGACTTGAATAATGGCGACCGGCCCGAAATACAGTCGGTTTGGGCGGTTGTTGAAGCCATCTTTGAAGGCCAGAGAGGCAACCGAAGTAGCGCCGGATGTCGATAAATTGAACCAAGTTAGTCACGTTACTGGCTTCACTGACCCTTCCTGGATTTTGGCTTCCAACCTTGACCCTGATGAAGAACGAGAAATGCGTACGCATCTTGTCAGAGCTGCTGAACTCGAACTTAAACACCAATTAGAACTTGACGCCCTCGAAGAGGCTGAGGCTAGGGAGACCGAAGCCCTACGCAAGATTGCCCGCCAGAAAAAGGTCCAGATTTTGAAAAATGAACTCGAGATGCAAACTTTAAGAGCGCAGGGTAATACCTGTGACGACACGGACAGAGTGTCCGGTTGGCTACATGACCAAAATGACTCTAGATCTTGTAAAGAATCTCATGACGTTGATTTCGTGGTTCCCCAACCCCCTCAGCCGTGTGGTGACGTACCCGAACTTAATGACCCTCATGAACGTGGTGATTACCAGGTGAATCCAATCGCCTTGCTCCCTGGTTCGCTGCCTCAGTTCGGCTTGCCGAAATTCAAGATTAAGGTTTTTAATGGTGATCATGTGGAATGGCCGGAATGGTTTTTGAATTTTAGAAATCTTATTCATGACAATTCCGTGCTTAGTGATTCTCAAAAGCTGGGATACCTTAGAACCTACCTAGGCGACGAACCACAGAGTAAGGTTTTTGGTTTGCTTCTGGATGGCAAGTATTACTCCTCGGCTATGAAAGAGCTTCAGTCTCGCTACGACAACCCAGCGTTCATTGTCGCAGCTTTCATTAAGCGTGTTCGTGATTTACCTAAGGTACAGAAAACAACAGATTTGGCAAATTTTTGTACTCAAGTGAGCCAGTTGGTACAAATCTTTAAGTCCATGGGTTATACAGCCGACTTGCAGGCCAAAGGCTTGCTTGTTGATTTGATCTCAAAGTTGCCCCACCATATGAGGGAGTCCTGGGGGAACCACGTGGTCAAGTATAGTGACGGCGATCCAACGGTCGAGCTCTTTCACAAGTGGTTGCTCAAAAGAGAGCAGGCACTGAGATATGGAGGAGCCTTCGGCGAGTCCAATCCGGCTCCGTCTAAGGGTTTCAAGCAAAAACCAGACAAGTCGAAAGGACCCACGGCGAAACCGGCAACGCTTTTGACTCCTCGGGGCAATGCTCCACAAGGTAGTGTTGAGTCGAAATATTGTCAGTTTTGCACGGGGAAGCATTGGCTCACTGAATGCTCGTCCTTTAAAGCGAAATCACCGTCAGATAGACTCGCATGGTTTAAATCTCAGGGACGGTGCTTTTTGTGTCATAAGAAATCTCACCGTACACGGGATTGTTTCAGTAAACGAAAGTGTAATAGTTGCAATGGTCGTCATTCGACCTTGCTGCATGATAGCTTCACAACGGAGGCTTCTGGTCAAACGTCTGACGTTCCGACTCCTGCTGCGACTGTGTCCACAACGCGCCGTCAGAATATGTCTACGGTGTATCTGCAAACTCTTCCTGTTAGAGTTCACTCGCCTAGCGGTCGCGTTGTGGATACGTTCGCTATGCTCGATTCGGGAAGTCAGATTACTTTAATTAGGGAATCATTTGCAACAGATATAGGCTTGAACGGCCCTTCTGCCTCTCTCTGTATTGGCAATTTGAAAGGATATGAACCACCTCAGAAATCAAAACGGGTTTCGTTTTGGCTTAGTGACCCCGCGAACCCTTCTATGCCACCTTTAAGTGTACGAGACGCCTGGACCCATGCCAGTCCATTCAATATTCCTAGTCAAACTATTCCTCGTTTGGATAGCGGTGAAATCGATTGGCCCCATGTGCGGGACCTGAACGTGCCCGAAATTGATCAAAGTCAAATTACAATACTGATAGGAGTGAACACAACAAAAGCATTTTTGCAGTTAGAAGTACGTGAAGGTCCGGAAAACCTTCCTACCGCGATCAAAACTCCTCTTGGATGGACTGTCGTGGGTTCTGCGGTCTCCAGCTCTAGTGAGGATGACACCGATGCCGACATGGCTCCTAATGTCTGTGTGAACTTCGTGGGCGTAACACGGTCTGCTTGTGAAGATTTGCACAGTCAGGTGGAGAAGTTCTGGCAGACGGAGAGTTTTGGCTCGAAATTAGTAACAGAAAAACCCTTCTCCATGGCTGACCTGAGGGCAAAAGAGCTTTTGGACTCCACCTTGTGTCATACGCCTTCTGGTCACAAGTGGGCATGCTATGGTCCGAAACTCCTGTCGATTTGCCGAATAACAGACCCTTGGCTGAGCGTCGGTTTCATCTTCTGGAACGTAAACTGAACAAAAACCCCGAGCTGTGTCATCAGTATATGAGTGTATTGAATGGTTACGTTATGGCTGGACATGCCCGGAAGATGTCTGCGGAGGAGGTGAAAATGACTAGTGACCGAACGTATTACTTGCCTCACCACGGTGTAGTACACCCCAAAAAGAATAAGCTACGCGTGGTTTTTGACGCTGCTGCGACCTTTCAGGGTACAAACCTGAATAATCGATTGGAAACTGGTCCTGACTTGATTAATAGTCTCGTTGGTGTACTACAGAGGTTCAGATGTGGTGAAATTGCCATTTCCGCAGACATCGAAGGCATGTTCCACCAATGTTTGGTTCCACCCGCAGATCGGGACGCACTTAGATTTCTTTGGAAAGAAGATATGACAAAACCTGGGCCCCCTGATGAATACCAGATGTTGGTGCACATATTTGGGGCCAAATGTTCCCCGTGTTGTGCCAATTACTGTCTCCAAAGGTGTGCTGAAGACAATAGTGATGGGGACTTTTCTGACGAAGCTCTTTACACCGTAAAGCGATGCTTCTACGTTGATGACATGTGTAAGGCTTTAGACACAGTTCCCCAGGCTATTTCAACCGCAATAGAAGTGATAAAACTCTTGAAAACAGGGGGGTTCAAATTGACAAAGTGGGCTTCAAACAATCAGGAGGTCCTTGATGCCATAGCCAAATTGGATTCTGAACTGGGGATTTCTACAGTTGTTGACCTCAATTTGAATGACAAGTCCAAGGTAACCCAAAGAACTCTAGGATTGCAATGCGATTTGAAACATGACGTGTTTGTCTTCGACTCGGTCAGGGTGGAAAATGCATGTACGAAACGAGAAATCTTGAGTGTTGTCAGCTCGGTTTTTGACCCTTTGGGGTTCGTGTCCCCGTTTGTCATCAGAGCAAAGCTAATCCTACAGTCTCTTTGGGAGAAAGGTCTTGAGTGGGACGAACAGATTAGTGAAACCGAACTGACACAATGGCAGCAATGGCTGACAGAATTGTTAGAGTTACCAAGTATTGAATTGCCACGTTGTCTTTGGCCCATTGATTTCCGTTCTGTCCGATTCGAGTTGCATACGTTTTCCGATAGTTCTGAAAAGGCATTCGGTGCCGTGTGTTACATAAGAAAGATCTCGTGCAGTGGAGAAATCCATGTCAGCTTGGTAATGTCTAAAACGCGTGTCGCCCCAGTCAAAAGACACTGCCTCATTTTGCCTAGACTCGAATTGCAGGCCGCGGTACTTGCCGTGCGCTTGCAAACTACTGTGAAATCTGACTTGGATCTGTCGATTTCTGACTCGTTCTTCTGGTCCGATTCTATGATTGTATTGCAGTACATTCACAATGACAACAAACGTTTGAATACATTCATAGCTAATCGGGTATCCGAGATCCGAGGTCTTACAGACCGCAGTCAGTGGTACTTTGTGCCGGGGACACTGAATCCTGCCGGCGATTGCTCCCGGGGCCTGCCGATATCAGAACTGGTCGATAAAGGTAGATGGTTTCAGGGTCCAAGCTTTTTAGAACAAGATCAATATATGTGGCCTGACCAAGGTCAGGTCAGCGACGTTCCGGAAACTGACAATGAAGTAAAAAGTGTCGTGACAATCTTGAATGTCGGCGGTTCCAGTGAGCCATCTCTCGGCGGTTTCATTGGGTGAGGTCAAATATTGGGTTTAAGCCGGTTTTAAATCCAGGTTTTAAGAAAGTTTTACACTAAATCCAACATTTGACCTCTCATCAGGTTTTAGTTTCAGACCTGATTAAAACAGTATTAAGACTGTTTTAAGACTAGTTTTAAAACTTAGATAAAACTTGCGAAGTTTTAATCTGAAGAAAGTGCTCAGGTTTTACAAAATGCATTACCAAATACACATGGCCAGGTTTTATCCCTAGGGCTTAAAACCTGACAGAGGTCAAATCTCAGGATTAAACCAGCGGCCATGTTTGCCCTACTGTAATTCAAGATCATGCCATTCGAATGGCTGAAAACTTCCGATGAAGACCGGCCTACAGTGGAGAACCAGTTGCAAGGCACTTGAGACTGAACCAGGATCAGTTAGATCACCTTGTGGGGCTATTCCATGAATGGAGAGTTGAGCAAGTTGGTGGAAATGGGCGTCCCCACACGGCAACCTCTATGAAAAGAGTGCAAACTTTTTCGCACTCCATCTTTCTTCAGGAGGATTTCATCATCAAGTTGTTTTTGCAGTTGGTGTGGCCATGTGAAGCATTTTGCCTCGGCAGTTGTGTTCATGCTGACTAACTTATGGCTGGCTGTCACTGGTGTACAGTTTACGCTACACACATGGAACTTGCTCTGTGTACAGCAGATTCCAGGAATCCTAATGAGAACAGATTCCTCGAAACTGGAGTTTTATCTAGGTTTTATCCAAGTTTTACCTAAGTTTTATTCAAGTTTTATTACGGTCTTAATTTCAGGCCAGTTTTATGTGGTCAGATTAAGACCTGGAGGTGGTTTTAAACTGTGATAATACTGAGATTATCTCAGTTTTGTCTTAAACCTAATATTTGACCTCACCCATTGACCCCGGTGACTTCTCGACTTTGACGCGATTGAAACGTGTCACTGCTTGGTGTTTTCGATTCATACATAACTTGCGGTCCCCAAAAGACCGACGTGTTGGCAGTCTTACTGTAAATGAGTTGAATGAGGCAGTTACATTCTGGGTTATTGATTCCCAGCGAGAAGCTTTTCAATCCGAGATTGGTGCGTTGTCATCCGGCGATTCGTTGCCAAGGCGTAGTACACTTCTGCCTTTGACGCCAGTCTTGGTTGATGGTGTGCTCCGCGTTGGCGGCCGCTTACATAATGCCAAGATACCGTTTGACGCGCAGCATCAGATCATTGTGCCGAAGAATCATGTGATTGCGAAGCTTCTTGTGGGTGATTCTCACAGAAGATTACATCATGTTGGTACAGAACATACAATAGCTGACCTTCGCCAGACATATTGGATAATCGGCCTTAGGTCACTCGTGAAAAGAATGATCCGGGAGTGCCTCTTCTGTCGATGCCGTCGTCTGCAGCCAGCTATACCGTTCATGGCTACTTTGCCACCATCAAGGGTGGGTAGTCGGCCCGCATTCTCATGCACCGGCTTAGGATACTTTGGTCCCTTGACAGTCAAAAGGGGGCGTGGCCGTGAAAAACGATGGGGCTGTCTCTTTACGTGCATGAGCGTGCGGGCTGTTCACATCGAGTTGGTAAACAGTCTAGAGACTGACTCTTTCATCCTGGCTCTCCGCAGGTTTATCGCTAGAAGGGGCAATCCGACGGATATCTTCAGCGACAATGGCACCAATTTTGTCGGTGCGGATAAGGAATTACGCGAAGCACTGAAATCCTGGGATGCTGACGAACGTGTGCAAAATATGTTGGCAGAGAAAGGCATCCAGTGGCACTTTAATCCCCCCAAAGCGCCCCACATGGGAGGCGCCTGGGAGCGTTTAGTTGGTTCGACAAAGAAAGTACTGAAAGCCATTTTGCGAGAGAATTGTGTTCATGAGGACACCTTACATACAACGTTATGTGAGGTGGAAGCTATCCTTAATAGCAGGCCGCTGACACATTTGAGTGCGGATTCCTCGGATCCCGAGCCTCTCACACCCAGCCATTTCCTGCTGAATCGTTCCCCACAGGTCTTTTCGCCAGTCAGTGTTGAGACCGCCGACCTTTCAAGTAGGAAACGTTGGCGCCAATCACAGGTTCTTGCCGACCTCTTTTGGCGGCGCTGGCAAAGGGAATACTTGCCAAAACTGAACGTGCGTTCGAAATGGTTGGGTGAGGTTCGGAATCTGAAAGTGGATGACGTTGTCCTTGTGGTAGATGGAAATGCACCCAGGGGACAGTGGCCCCTCGCCCGAGTTGTGGAAGTGATTCCCGGTCCGGACGGACGAGTACGCGTGGTGAAGATTAGAAGTGCGACTGGGATTCTGACCCGTCCGGCATCCCAGATATGTTTCTTGGAAGAACCTAGTTGTTCTTAATAATTGTCATTATGGTTTCCGATCTCAAGATCGGAAACCATATAGTGTTTGGTCGTGGTGTCTGTGTGTGTGTGTGTGTCTGTGTATCTGTGTGTCTGTCTGTCTGTTCAGTCTGTCACACCTGTAACTTTGTTCCTGCAAGAGCTACAGACCTGGAAATGCGACCTACCCCCAGGTTTCATGACTTGAGCTACAAGATGGAATGAAAATTTCCAGTCTCCGATACCTGGTTCATGGTGAAATTGACATATCAAAAGTTGAGATTTTGTCTGTCACACTTTTGTTTCTTGAATAACTTGTCTCCGA
>NMRB01001624.1:23077-38091 GCA_002633025.1 Notospermus geniculatus | reverse complement strand
ATTGTACATATTGTAAATAATGACTTTATATAATCATCAAATATACTTTTTATACGCTTCCACATTCGTTTTGCTCTGCTTTATGTTCTCTCGTGAACACCGGAAATAGCCGGAAAACTCTCATGCCTGACATAAGAAATCAGCGTTGAGTGCCACTGACTGAAGTGAATGCGGCGTTTCTTTTGTGGATTTGTGGCATTTCTTGTTGGACTTTTTCATTTCTGCGACCCGAAATGGACAGGGACAACTTGACTACAGACAACCACCATCAAATTACTGACAAACTGCAGATTTGGGGGAAAAATTACTGATAGGGGTAATTTTGATGTTGGCATCTCTGCTGTAGGTGACGATAACATTGTGGAGATAGTGCGATTGCTGCTGTACAGAGTTCTCCACTAGTGTAACAGAACGGGCACGGCGCCTGTTCTAAAATGCAGGATTGAACTCGGCGCCCGGTCTAAAAATCTGCCGCCCGGTCAAAAAAAATCGCCGCCCAGTCAAAATTATTCACTTTAAATAACACTGAGGTTTGCAAGCACCGACTAGATTTGCATTCCGAAATGCTGGGAAATTGCATTTCAGGGCTTCTAGATTTCAAATTTTTCTGGGCGAGGCCCCCAGACCCCCCACTGAGGACACACGTGTGGCAGTGGCTTCCGATATCAGTAACCGTGTGACGTCACCAGCGCCCGGCCTGTTTCACACCTGTGGAGAACCCTGATTGCATAGTGAGACTTACCTGGTGTTTCATCTTGAAATGTGGGAAGATCTACAGCATATGTTACACTTTTCCGCTTCCGAAGTGACTGTCTCCCTGACTGCCGCAGTGCCGGCTTTAGAGGAGTTGTTGAAGCGGACATCCTTCTCTCATCAACAGCTTGCTCAGGGGTGTCTTCCACAACATTTTGCCTCTTTATCTTGGTAGTCCTCTTATTAGTAGTCTTTTTCTTCTTTGTCACTAAAACATGTAAAATGCAGTGCTGCTTACCCCCCAAAAAATTTCTGGGTATTTTTCTACAAAAGTTTCGGTATTTTGCCAACTTTTGGGTACAATATATGAATTGACTGAGTCTGCGTATTTTGACAATGTTTTGGGTACAATATGTTTATGGACTGATATTTTTGGGTATTTTCTACATTTTTTGGGTACAATTATAATGTGAAGTTGGCAGCTCAGTGGGAGGTCATGTTTATTCCTTACAAATCCTACTTTCAAATGTAGAACGATTACTTTTAAACGTATTTCATGATGTTTCTGCGTACAACCGACCAGAAATCTCCAAAATGGATGATGCGGACCTTCAAACGTACAACGTACAATTGGCAATCATTTCCGTACAGTGTACAAGTAAGCACCCATGAAAATGGAATGGAGAGGGCTTTCAATTCCTCAAATAATCAGTTCACCCGCAAAGGATCAAGTAGCACTCCTAGAGTTCTACCTATTTACACTAGTGTCTGGTGCCCGCCCCTCACTCCTTAATTTTAAGGTGCACATATGCTTGTTCCTGAATTTGAAAAGGACCCCCTTATGGAAGGAACCAAGGGAAATTTTCCATCCCTTTCTGTGGGCTTTTGTCATCCAATTAGACAGGTCAACAGACCCAGCAACAGAGGTGAAAGCTGTCCTTCCTTACTCTTCTACTTACCAACCACATCACTGTCACTGGATTCTTCACCCACCGAATCATTTCCCGAAGAAGGCCCTGTATTAAAGGTACTTTGTGACTGTGGAGATTTCCGTTTCCGAGTTTGTTTCTTTGTGTGCACTGGAACAGAGAAAATCGAACTATCAAAAACAGTCACATTCACAATCAGTTAGCAAGAAGCATAAGCATTGTGAGAGGTCAATGAACACACAATAGCTGTACTTCCACCTATTCTAAAACCCCCCATGTTTTTTCGAGACCCGTGTCTTTGCCGTGTGTTGAAAAACCTGGCGAGCACTTCCACCCAAGAAATCTACCTGAGGTTTGGTTAATAGACCCGACAACAGATGCCGCTGCAGGCAGGAACTCTCCTGTGTTATTTCCTGTTGGAAAGTCTACCGTGCCATCTGTCACCGGGTCTAAAAACTAGTGACTGCCGTGTCTATTCCACTTCCACCTATCAGAAAAACCCATGTTTAAATTAGCCCCCATGGAGCTCGATGGGGCTAATAGACATGGGTTTTTCAGATGCAAAATGCGACACACAAAATGATATAATAACAGGAGTCGTCCTCCAGAAATTTCGCAAATTTTTGACCCCAACCAGGGTCTTCTTCAGGCTGGCACTTTCAAGTCGAGCTACCAGAAGTGTGAGCTACTTCTGGTAGCTCGACTTGAAAGTGCCAGCCTGAAGAAGACCCCGTTTGGGGTCGAAAATTTGCGAAATTTCTGGAGGACGACTCCTGTTATTATATCGGTTTTTCAGACACGGGTCCATTTACGCACAGCAATTCAAAGGTGGAAGTGCAAAAAACACGGGGATTCAATAGGGAAGTACAGTTACCGGTAATGTAATGATAGGATTTGTATGTACTGCTGAAACATTTGCAAGCTCTTCACTTGGACTTGCCAAAACCCTCTGCAGCGACGGAAGTAAAAGGTGTCCTTCCTGATCATTCTACTTACCGACCACATCACTGTCATTGAATTCTTCACACGTCGAATCACTTGCAGGTCTCGTAAAGGTACCTTTTGACCGTGGAGATTTCCGTTTCCGAGTTGGTTTCTTGGTGGGCACTGGAACAAAGAAGGTAACTACATGTACCACAGTGAATTTTTAAACTACGGTTACACCTGTTGAAAATACCTGTTTTTCCAGACCCACGTCAAACCCATGTGTACGAAACACCTGGCTGCGCCATCTGTAGCCATGCTCAGAACTAACGAAAACACGGGGATTTCGAAAAGCACGGCGAGATTGCCGTGTTTCAAAAACCCGTGTTTTTCAGACACGGCAGCTTTCTTGAAGCCTGGCAATTCATAAGTGTGACCGCAAAAAAAACAGGGATTTATGTAAAAGTGTAACCACGGCTATAGTCTACTACCGGGTGATTAGAAAACAGTTATTAGTAACAGTGTTGGGAGTAAATAATAGTGAGCTTCTGCAAGCGCCCGGTTAGGCTCTACGATGACGTTTATTGTGTGAGTGCACCCAAACGATAGATAAATGTAGTCGTATGGCCTAACCGGGCGCTTGCAGAAGCTCACTAATGCCTGGTGTAGCACATGTAGCGGGACAGTGTCACGACCCTGAGTGGCATGCTTCTGCCGCATTCGGTCCAGGGATGGGTTCGTTAAACAGAAATCCATGAAGCTAGTTTGTCCAACAATAAAAAGTTGAGCGCCGAGATATTTTCTTTTCAGCTCAGCCTTACAAAATGTGTGGCGGTCTAGGAAAACCCGGCGGCTGTCACACTTAAGGAAAGCGTTAATGGTCTTGGTGAACCTGCACATTTCAATAGCTGACATGTACTATACATAACAGGTAAACAGTAGCTAGGCCTAGTACATGTAGATCAATGCACAGGCAATCTGACAGCCCTTGTTGATCATCCAGCAACTTCAGACATGTCAGACGGGTTTTCCTAGACCGCAACACAAATATGAACTCACCGCTCTTCCCTCTCCGAGGCGGCATCTTTTGTTGTCGGCGCCCGTCCTCTTGTTCGGGTTTAGGTGAAGTACTTGTACTTCCTGATGATTTGCTCATCTTCTTTTGAAATGTGAGATTCCTGTTTTTGTCCAGAGCATTCCCTTGCGTGGACCCAGCATCACTGGAGCCAGGTTGGCGTTCTGAATCTCCAACAGAACCACCTCTTTCAGTATCAACATTACAAACAGGTGATTGTGCCGTTGCAACATTTTTGTTCGGACTACAAGAGGTGTCATTACAAAATGACTGCACAAACTGCTCAACAGAAGTACTTGTATCTGATTCAGCAACATTCCGATGCATCTGTTCATTACTTTCCACATCTTCTATAATTTCTGTTGCAGAGGTGTCCCCAGCATCTTGATCATCTTGATCAAATGAAGCCTTACGTCCGTCAACCACAACTGATTTACGCCCAACACCATTATTCAATACTTTGTCAGTCTGAGGAGTTCTAGATGAAATTTGATCAGCAACTGGCGAGTTAGATTTGTGCGACAATGACCTTCTTGATGGTGAACCTGTAGAAGACATGTCTAACAAATCACAGCTGTCTAAACTAGCAAGCTTCCTTTTACCACGTCGCCTTGGTAAACTTTCTAACGCCGCTACACCTTCTTCAACAGCTTTGTTCTTCTCTTTCCTCTTCCTCCCAGGTTTCCTCTTCGGCGCCTTTTCAGGTTCAGTTTCCGACTGGGTTTTCCTTTTCAGCTCGTTGTCAATTTCATCAGTTGGTGATACCGTCATTTTGGCATCCTCGCCCATTTCAGAGTTATCCTCAGAATGTTTGGGAGCATTTTTTTTCTTTGTATTCTCCTGATTTTTGTCAGCACTCTCAATCATTACCTCCGTCGGTTTGATGTTTTCTTTGGCACCTCGTTTATTTGCAACAGGTTTTTTCTTTGTCTTTTTCCGTGGCGATTTCCGGCCACTCCGACCACCATCATCGGTTGAATCATTCTCCTGATCATTCACGGTCTGAACGGGTAATTTACTCGCGACTGGTTTGTGAAGACAAAAGAAGACTGAATCATCTTCAGAGTCACTTAAGATAGTTTTAGCTGATTTGACGCTCTTCCTTGGTGATAGTTTTTTCGGCTTCTTCCTGACATCACCTGCAGCAGCAACCACTTCTTGGGCATCTGGTTTCTGACCAATGGTGTCAATGTTTACAGATGCACGTGTTGAATCAGTTGTCAAACTGATCGATTTTTTACCTCCTGGGTGTTTGCCATCCCCCAAATTCCGAGAACTAACTTTAGAACCTACTTTGTCGGATTCTAGCTCAGCGTCAAAATGTCTTATTGCCGATTTTTGTGCACGGCTCATATCGTTCTCAATGACTGATTTACCTTCCGCACAATTCTCAACTTCTGCAGAAGAATGACTTTTTACCGATGCACTGGCAGATTTTTTCGTACCATCTTCATCAGATGTGGCAGTGGATATCTTTTTTAAACGACTTGATCGATTGACAGCAGCTGATTCTTTACCAATACCAATTCTGCTGAAGTTTGAATTTTCTGCTTCAAGTTCTTTAGTTCCGGTATCAGAATGCACTTCACCAGTAATTTTACTGCCTGTTTCACCAGGTACTCTCTGACTTTCTGCAGATGAAACACTCCGTTTTTGTCGCAGTTTAGGAACCTTGGCTTCTTCCTTCTGGGAGACACTTCTGGTGACCCTCCTCCCTGTTGGACCAACACACTCTGTTTGAGTCACTTCAGCAACAGAAACATTCAATATGTTGGCCTTTTTCACTGGCTTTGATACGTGGTGTGCTTGGCCTTTTTTCTTTCCTTTCACATCCACGGGGTGATCTTTGACAGACTTATCAGTACCATTCTTTGTTTGTCCCTTTCCTACTTCAAGTCCAACGTCCAGGTTTTGAGTCCCTTTCATCTGCAAATTCGCATCACCAAACTCCTGCATCTCCTGATCAGCGCAAACGCCAGAAACTGAACCTCCTTGGACTGCATCAGCAGCAGAGGTCAAATTCTCCGGATTTGTTTGTCGCATTTTTTTTGCTGTAATCGACATAGACTGCTTCGGGGAAGATTTCCGTCTTCCCTCAACTGATTCACCACCAGATTCAGATTCCACTTCACTCTGAGAGTCGGAAACACTTCTCTTTGGTTCAACGGCTTTTGGATTATTTCCTGCACCCCCTGCTCCTGGATCATGGAGTTCTTCTCTAGGACTGGATAATATTTGACGCTCTGCTGATTTATTGGCCTTTTCCAAACTTGCACGCCGTTGTTCTTCAGAATAAGTGATCCTGGCAAAGACAACAAAAGGGAATGGTAATACAGTAGAAATGCGCAAGTTGGATTCAAGTGGACCAGACAATTTCATCTGACTAAGGCGACACTTATTTTATTTCTTGTTTTACGGATCCGCCGCAGTTGTTTTCCCGATTTTGGAAAATAAAAATAATTGAAAAAATGGCATTATTTTTTTGCCGCTGCCCACAAACTGATTATCCGATCAATAAAAATAAAAATATTGGGAAAAAACGCTTTGTTTTTCTACCGCCGACATGCTGGACGAACCTTGTCTGACGAAAATAATTCACAGCGGTTGTAAGAATCATTCTCGTTCCCATTCATTGAGTGAATTTTATTATATTTTTGTACATTATATTTTTTCCATAGCCGCCTGTTACATGCTTTGACAAATATAATAAAAATAATCAAATAATTAAAATTATTTTTATATTTATTTTCCACCCTCCTGTCAAGGTTGCCGCGAAAACCAAATGAAAAAGTTATTTTTATTTTTATTTTCCTCCCTCCTGTCAGGGGTTTCCAGGGAAAAAATCCGTAAAACAACAAATAAAATAATTGTGGCCTAAGAAGAAATCCGTCTTGTGCAAGTCGGATAATATCTGAGTTGTGTGAAAGTCGGACAAAAATCCGACATCTGGCATGAGGAAGGGCAAAACGGCCGCGGTGGAAATGGATCCAAAGCTCCACCGTGAATAAAAACACGTGAACTGAAGAGAAGTGAGGAGAACTGCATTTCAGGGGAACAGGATTTAAAATCATGGCATTTAGCTCACCTTCTTCTGGTCTTGGCGTTCTTCAGTTCTGAGGGTGAAGGCTCTGATATAACGTCTTTAGTCAATGACCCAGTGATGTCAGTGCCCTTCACAAGCAAACACTGGCTACCATTTACACCATTCTGAGCAGAGGACGCTGTCTCAGCTGACGATTTTGTTAAATCTTTCTCCTTTCCACCTTGGGGTTGACTTGTAGACGGAACTGCAGCAGATTCATTCGGTTTCAATGGAGAATTTGCAACTGTGGTCACCGATTTCACAACGTCGGGCTTGCTCACATGCTCTGAGGTAGATGTTACCCCAGTCGCACTGGTTCGGGAATCTCCAGATTTGACTAGCCTGTGCAGTAATCGTTTGGTCTCTGAACCGGTTGATAATTTCCCCGACGATGCAAACGAGGACATCTGCTGAAGCGATACACGACTGCCCTGGAAGAATACAGTAAAGCATTAGCCTTGTTGTAAAAGGGGCTGGGCAGAAATAAAGTGTTGTTGCAAGTTTGGCATAACTCTGAAACTACTGTTTCGGTTAGGTTTACTTGAAACTTTTACAGATGATGCTTTGTACTGAATGATTAACAACCACGATGACACAAAAACAACTGCATTTCTCGAAGCCTCTAATTTCTTCACTCGCCATCCCCTAGAAACCCCCTGCTGTGTCAGCTGACCTCCATGCTCTCATTGTTTACAGCACTAATGAAATTTTAAATCTGAAGTTGCAGATATTAAGATCTGACCCAGCATGACCTTAGATTACCATATGCAACCATAGTCTGTCTTTCTGCCTGCGTGACACGATTATGTAACAACACACGTCAGTGTTTCCGCCAGAGGGCGGGATGAAATTTCAAGGAGGGGCTATCCCCCCTCAAGTTTGCATACTAACCTTTCTCAAATATCACTATTTTCACTTCGGTAGTGTTTTTCTTTTTAAATTTGTTACATTTCAAATGCAATTTTCATGCAGAAGGAAGACTAATTTTGCATTTTGGAGTGTAAAAAATGACTCTGGAGGCCATTTTTAACCAAAAAAAAACCCAAAAAAATTTTTGAAAAAAAAGAAAAAAAATTTTTTTTTGAAATTTTTTTCTCCCCCCCCCTCCTTGACAATCCTGGCGGAAACCCTGCACGTTTTGCTCCTGATACCCATATCACCTCGTGGGTCATGGGGTTGCTCTCTGCAGGATACCTTATATAAATAATCAGAGATGCTAAATCTGGATTGAGGATGGTAAAATCGCACCGGTCGGGTTCTAATGGTTATCACGACCGGTTGGTTGGGAGATAAATTTTAGAGGCTTGGTGGCGTCATGCTAATAAGGGAGACAATGCCAGATTTATCCCTGGCTTGAATTTGAGATGGGGTAAATCCCCTCCATATACCCCCCTCCATCAATATGCAAACATTTTTTTGCTTCAAAATAACTTCCAAGTTTATTTTGGGGCAAGAAGTAAATGGATAGGACTTCCGGGTCTTACACCGACAGCACCACGTCATGCCGTTAGTTTGCGATACCTCATTCGATGTCATTAAATACAAAATAGATTGTGTACTTTCTAACTGCATTACCTTGCACCCTGTGACAATTTCTTTTACTGAATCAGGCCTTGACACCAAACTCTCATCATCAGTATCTGAAACAAGACACAGAGGTTTCTCAGTCATGACCCAGATATGTCTACACTTGAAACTACATGTAACATAATTGCACATACACCTAAAGTAAAAGTCCGAGTCAAGTGCGGACTTCATCTACTTGTAGACCCACTCATGTTATCCGGGCTTATACCTGCCGCACACGAGTGCAATTTTGTCTCCGACGTTGCCTCCATAGGAGTTTTTTGTCTCAGCATCCTGTTACCGCAGACGGTGCGTCAGCCGCCGCACACGAGTGCAAATTTGTCTCCTGTACATGTAGATGCGGCGTGACGTCATTTGTCACCAAAAAAAATCCGTGACGAATGGAAAAATGTGTGACGTCAATTATATAACAATGTCATGACGTAAAAATGATGTCACAACGGCTTTTGATTGGTCAGACTGTTTTGCATCCGTCTCTGCCTCCAACCACCGCACACGATGACAACGTCATTGAACACAGGAGATTTTTGCCTCCTCCGATCAAACATGTTTGTTTGATCTGCTTTGGAGGCAAAAAATCCATCTCCGCCTCTGCCTCCGACCACCGCACACAATGACATTTGCACGTAGGAGGCAAAAATCTCCATAGTTGGAGGCAAAATTGTACTCGTGTGCGGCAGGTATTAGCAAGTCGGGACTTCATCGACCCGGGCTTATCTACGCCTGCCTTTTTGGTAGTGTAAGCAGGAGAATCCGGACTTCATTTGTAGTGAAGTACAGCTACCGTGCCAGACAGAGCAGGAGATATGATATCACTAGGCGTGTAGACTTTACACTTACACCGTAGACGGCTGTTATCGAGTATACCGGTACTCGGAAATACACATCTTCGCTCAGGGACCATTACAACCAAGTACTGGGTAAAAATGTTATGCGGTGTCAAATTCTAAAATATTTTTGTGCCCGAGTTGAGTACACTTGGTAGAGGTCCCTCAGTTAAACTTTAAAAGTTTATACCTAACATTCCATTTGTGACTCTCCACTGCAAAACCAGTCGCATGTCTCTCTTAACTTGGCAGGTTGAGACCAAATGTTTGCCACTTTTAATATTGTCTGCCTATTAGTGTTATGAAATCTGAAATAATCTATTTCTTCCATTCTCTTCTGGTGTCATCTTAGTTCATTGTGGCTCACCTTCTGAACGACATGCGATGGTTTTGCTTTGGAGGGTCACATTTTTCAATTGACATTAAACATGTCAAATAAACAAATCAACAAACCTGACATGCCTGATTCAGACCAATAGTCACTGAAATTTTGGAATCCATCCTTATCCACACGAATACTTTTTCCTGCTAGGATATCTTGGCCAGTCCGACTGAAAAATTGAAATTTGCACATTGACGTTAGCAAGAATGTGTATATTTTACTGTATGTATATTTTACTGTATGTGTATTTCACTGTATATACTGTAAATACTGTATATTTTACTGTATATTTTTATGTTAGGTAGGGTAAGGCTGATTGAATGGAAAAAAAGAACATTCCAACAAAATTCTCATATCAGACAGGTTGTGTTGAATCCACTGTGTTTTTCATACATGTAGTGGTATGAAACGAACAGCAGTTATCTGTAAAGCCTAGTGCACATCGACCTTGTGACTGGAAGCAACTGAACGCAACAATCGCTATCGATGTACGCGTTCCACACACATCGGTTACGACTGGTCATTGCGGCAACAAGTGGCACAATCCAGTAGTCTTCAATCTGGAGCGTGCACATCGAATAGGCAACTGAACTGAATGCTACACGGAAATTGTAGATGTCTTCCGATCGGACCACTCGGGATTCCATCACATGACCAGGTGTGCTCCACAAACAAAGGAAATTCATTGCCAGAGCGCGCACATTGAAAGCGACTGAAGACAACTAGAAGCAACAATCGGCAACGAGTAGAACATGAGCAACTGGCTGGAACTACATGTAGCGGCAACAGTATTGCTGGGGCGTCAGGGTTTCCACTAACGCTAAAAACAGGCGTATATACGCTAATCCAGCCTTGGCCGCGCTCATCGGTTGGCAAGCATGCATAAATGTTTAGCTGATTTCTTATCCAAATGCGTATATTTTGCGCCAGTGTTTGTTTTTTCAGAACACAAGTGCGCCTTTATCGCTAGTCTGCGCTAATGTTTACGCTTAAGTTCAGTAACTCGTGCGCGGCCTGAGTCCCTCCTGCAAAATGTGTGTGTAAACCCCGTAGATACTGATCTCGCAGACGGCTGTATCAACCTCGGTGTCAGGACCAGCTGGATAATTCTTCATGTACACTCTCTGTACATTCAGTTTCCCGTTTCTCCTGGGCCCAAGTGTCATTCACGCGTGATACATGTACGTGATTTCAACGAGACTGCTCAACATATCATGGCGGCGGCCACTCATGCCACTGGCACTGCCGGGAAACAGCTTAAGCTGGACCAATTTGTGGGCAGTAGTACTGCTACTAGTGCTAGCACTGTCGACATGATGATAAAGCAGCGCAGTTTTCACATAGAGGCATGCCAATTGAGGAAATTGGAGCTAAAATGGTATGCTAATATTATGAGGAATAGGCTTAAAAATGTGCCTGTTTTTCACTGACATGCTCAGATTTAATGCCAAATTGAGCAGCTGATGCACATTATTAATGCTAAAGCAAATCTATTAGTGGAAACCCTGGGCGTGCACATCGGTAGGCGCACATGTACCTACCGACCAATCGCATAATCTTGGCTTGTCATGACCTCTGCGTTCAGTTGTCCTTATTCAGATTTATGCACAGCACTCTCTGTAAATGAAATTGAAAGAATGAACCCAACTGCTGATTGGCAGTAGCTCTAGCAGTTCATCCTATTCCTTATGCCAATTCAAATTATGTTATGATAATATAGGCCTAGGCTATGCCTAAGTCCAATATTCCATCTCCAGAAGCAGTGCCAAAATAAGTGATCATTTTGGTAAGTTCATGCTAGGCCTATCCCTAAGCCAAAACCAGGTTTTAAATCTTAGGCCAACAGTAGGCCTATTGACATTTTGTATCAAGTTCAATCTGTTTACTTTACCTTCGGCCTACCAGTACATGTACATGTATATAGCCAACGCTGCTCTTTCTAGGCCTATAAATTCAAATTCAAATTCAGTACTATGTGTACCGAATTTTGCGATCCATGTTTACATGTACACGGGTGACGTGACGTCGTCCAACTATGCTGATAGGCCTACATGTACATCGCATGTCCTGACGCCCTGTAAACATGGTCCGCTTTCGAAAGTCTTCAGCGGGCAATAACATTAACAACATCCTCTCCCCAGGTCAAAATGCACACAATGTACACGAAAGGACGTAGGCCTACATCATTCATGTTTGACCTGGGGCGAGGATGTTGTTACTGCCTGCTAGTGCTGAAAACTTTTGAATGGGGCCTACTGGTATTTACATGTAGAAGGCGCGTTTGAGCAATCGGAAGCACTCGGCGATTTTCGATGACAGGAGAGGCGAACGCCGAAAGTGACGTCATCAAAACATTACATGGCAGCCAAGTTCGGCGCAAGTCAAGATCGCGTCGAGAAAAGCAAAAAATAACATCATCATCATCATATCATTACCTGATTACCGGCTTCGTAACCCTGTTGGATTTTTGCCGGAGTCCACGACAGGCTACAGTCCACCTGCGTGGGGTCTTTTACTTGCCCTGGGATAGACACTCAGGTAACAAGGGACCATGGCTAGCCCCATCCGACGGACTCTGCTTTTCTGTGTCACTATTTTTTGTACATAGGCCTACATGCCTTCGCCTGGAGTCAAAACTCGCGCCGACCCATTGCACAGTTGGTAGTCAAGCGCGTTAACCACTCGACCACCGCACCGGGCTTAGGCTTGCTAGGCCTAGATCAACAGAACATGCAGAAGACTGAAGTGTTAGCCTAGGTACTAGGTACTGTATGTAGGCCTAGGCCTGCCCTAGCCTATATAGGTTGAGAGAAATTTGGCTGTAAAAATTTGTAAACAAACGGGCACCATTTTCCTCCAACATGTCGAAAGGGTCTATAGATAGGCCTAGGCCTAGGCATAGGGATAGGCCTATGCGGATGCCTCATGCCTGCAGTGCATGGGAAGGCATGCACTCATGTCATGCATCCATGATGTCATGCATTGCATGCAGTGTCGTGTGCATGGCATGCATGGTGTGTGTGCGTTGACTGTTGTCAGGACTCACTCACCGTCGTCCATGCTCACGTTGTTTGAAACAAATCATCCCGTCTAACCTATTCATGTATTAAACCATATTAACGAACGGCTTCTCTTTACTTTTAGCTATCGGTCATGTCGTTCAATTTCAACATGTTCAACCCGTAGGCCTGGGCTACGTAATTTAGATTTAAAGAATAATTTCGTTTTTTCACTGTTTCATGAATTTCGAAATGAGCCGCCTTTGGCGATTTGTAAAATCTTCAAAACTCGAAGCAAGTGCGTGTCGGCGAGGAGCGCAAGATATGATGACGTCAACAAAACCTACCTTTTATTTATGGGCAGTTATATCCGCGAAAAGTAGACGTTGACAAAACAGACGTAGGTTACAATTTGTAATACAAAGCTGCGATTTGGAGTCGTTCACAAAGGAAACGTTGGGTGGTAGTGGAGTAATTAACAAAATTTGCAGACGTGCCTTATCAGAGACGTTCACATTTTTCAAACGTAGCGATAATTTTGAATGGTACGCCATACAGAGACGTTGACATGATTTGGAGTCGTTCACAAAGGAGACAATGGGTGGCGCTCGTGGCAGTTACAGGTGAATTAAAGGCCTTATATAAGTTAACGACTAAACTATTCGGCCGATTTTCATCAGAGTACCCTTAATCGAATCCCAAGACATTCTCTTTCAGATGTTAGGCGTAGGCCTACGCCAATTTTTATCCAAAAAGGGGGCCCCCAAACCGCAACTACAAGGCAAACTGCACGCCGTTTTCGGGTGCTCGCCAGAAAGTATTAAGTGGCGACTTCTCGGCAACGAGACAGCCGATCGGCACATTCTATATACCAATGGATAGCTAGGAACAATGCACTAAACCACTGACCTGGTGTCAAAAAAATTAATCCAAATATTAAGATTTTATTTGAGGTATTTGTCCAACTTCCTTACAAGATTGGCAAGATATTTTCCTAAGAACCGCCATATTGACGGGCCGCTGTACTGATTGGTCGAAATAAATTCCTTAAATTGGACTGAAACAGGATTAGTTAGAGGCAGTCAGCCAACTTGTGAACATTTCATATAAATTCGTTTTCAGTCTCCAAATTTATAGTTCATGCCAAACAAACTACACATAATTGCCATAAAATGCAATATTTAGGGCCATCTAAAGCCTCGCTTATGTCGCCCTTACGTACAGACAGAACTAGTTGGCAACTGATAATCGGCGCGTAGTTGGAACTAATCAGTCACAACTACTAGGTGACATAAGCTCTCGGGCGTCAGCGAGTAACTAGTTGCAAACTACAAATATCCAGATCCAGAAAATCGCACGTGTTCAACTTCAACACGTTTTACTTGAAATCAAAAGAAATCAGTGTCGACCTAAGCACTCAAAAAGACGGCGATAAACTAGTTCCAGGTAGTTGCGACCGATCGGTATTTTTCTAGTCGGTGGCGACATAAGTTATCAGTTGCAACTTGTTGACGCTATTTCTATCACAGCGTAGGGCGACATAAGCGAGGCTTTAGAAAGGAATAGGCCTATCAAATGGAAGTTAGCGCTCACTATCGCTGGCTAGAGGTGGGTCACACAGGCGTTAACTTTAACCGACGCTGACTTATCGCCCACTTCGCGCCATTGTCAGACTATCGCTCTTTCTGGAACCCGCTTAGCGCCACGCTAAAGTTAACATAGCGCTAACTACATGTATAGGATTTAACGCCACAATAAGGGCTATCGCTGCGGATTAGCGTTATTTCAGGAACTGGGCCCTGATCTTCCAAGGAAGCATTTGTCGCAAACGAGTCAACAAAAACTAAAAAAAAATAAAAATATGTTCAGTCGCTGCTGTGGTCGCAAGGCCGGTCGCCTAGAAAATCACACGAAAATTCGCAAGTGTGCGCCGCCCTTTTATTAAGCCTCGCTTATGTCGCCCTTACGTACAGTCAGAACTAGTTGGCAACTGATAATCGGCGCGTAGTTGGAACTAATTAGTCACAACTACTAGGTGACATAAGCTCTCGGGCGTCAGAGAGTAACTAGTTGCCAACTAGTTGCAAACTAAAAATATCCAGGGCCCATATTCCTAAAACCTTGCTAGCTTAGTTGGCTGCTAGTTGTGTACATTGGCCTGTACAAACTAGGCACTTAGCAGCCAACTAAGCCTAGCAAGGTTTTATGAATATGGCCCCTGATCCTGAAAGTCGCACATGTTCAACTTCAGCGACTAGTTGACAACTGTATCCTGAAGACAGCCAATGAAATTCGCTTTACATTCCACGTGGCCTAACGTGACCACGTGACCTAATCACCACGTCACTTAAAATCAAAGGAAATCTTTGTCGACATAAGCACCCAAAAGACGGCGATAAACTAGTTCCAGGCAGTTGCTACTGATCGGTATTTTTCTACTCGGTGGCGACATAAGTTATCAGTTGCAACTTGTTGACGCTGTTTCTATCACAGCGTAGGGCGACATAAGCGAGGCT
>NMRB01001624.1:6329-18746 GCA_002633025.1 Notospermus geniculatus | reverse complement strand
TTCGTTGAAAAGTTGTCAAAAACACAGTTGGATTAGGATTAAATTCCCTCAAGTGATGGTAAGTTAGTTTTGAATCTTTCTTCTGTTGAAATTGATATGCGTTTCATCCCAATCGGCCGGGTGGTTGTGGAGATCTCTTCACTTTTGTGGATCGTCGGGGCCTGATTTCCTGGGCCGAAATCATTCGCAGTGGGAAAAATCGGGGGGTTTTAGCACTTTCGAGTGCCCAAATCAATGTACAACATCAAGATTTGAGATAGATTTCGGTTTATTTTGAATCTATACATTCTCAGCTTCAAAACGGTACCTTGTTTGTGAAATTTGGTTGAGATTTGGCTTCTCGGCAGATCGTTGAAGTGAAAATGTCCGAATGGGGTCTTGTTTGAAGTTGTATCCCTTGTTATTTTTCTACTGGGTATACGTTAGTATACCGGGGCATTACTCGGGGGTGTGTTATTGGACCTCTGTAACACGCCCACCACCCCTGCAATGCATGCCTCAAGTCCCTGTGGGCAACACAGACATCGATATGTGACACAGCCGCCATGTTAGACTCGGAGCACAGTGCTGCCACCTGAGAAACTCGGCGAATGCGCTGACGATTCTCCACGGTGATATACGGCCTTCTAGATTTCAGACCCCCCGTTGGTGCAGGTATTGTCGGCGCCCGTCTACAACGACCGCTCTCCGACCTTAAAAGGGCAAAGGCCCAGAAAAGCCAGAGACTGAGTTAATTCTGCTTGCCATGCTTACCAATATCATTGCGCACTTCATGGGTACAATCTTTCGTAAGTCTGTAATTACAAAGTAAATAGGGAGATTAAGATAACTCCGACTCCAGAGGACCCTTTTTGGGAACTACGTCATCACATACAACGGGGTTTTCCAAAGCAATGGTGTTTACTCATTCAGGAGAACGAATAGAACCCGCCTGGGTGGTAAATTTATCTCCGACTTGAAAAATCCGAATTTTAGCACCTCGGAATGGGAGTCGGTGTTGGACCAGATCTTAACCTCTCTAATATCCCGTTATATAAAAATTTGTGCTTTCATATTAATTGGGATGCTGGGAATCTTCTACCAGATAAATCAACATAAAAGTTCCTAATCTCCAAGATGAAACGTACCAAAAATGATACAATATGGAGGTTTAGAAATCAAACGATAAACGTAAACTTTACAACAACGTTATTTTTCATACTACACATTCACCAGATTTTATATTGCATTTTCGGTACAAAATAACGTTGTCGTTAACGTTTACGTTTAACATTTGATTTCTAAACCTCCCTAATGAAAATGGACCTACCTTTGAATTCAATGGATTCCTGCAGTAAAGTAACTCACTGGATGCACTTCCCTTTTCCACAACTGTTCAAAGTGGACTTGTCATGTTTACAGTAAGAACTTTTATAATGTACATCACACAACACCTGTTGCCTAATCTCCTCGGATACAAATACTAGAGTCGGCAAAAGATTTAAAGCTATGTGATTTTTAAAAACCATTTCTATGCAATAGTATTTGTTTTTGAGACATAGACAGGCTCACAAACACAGTAAGAAATGCAAGTCTTGCTTATTTCCAATAAATTGCAAAATTAATTAAATTTTGAATCCAAACAGATGGAGTTCCGAGTCTATAAAACAAAGTACAATATGTAAGTGGTATTTTGCATCCTATCATGATTCTGCGTTAATTCAGCTCCCGGGTTTAGGAGATTAGACGGATTGTATAAGTTTTAATTGAAAGAAATTAAAAGAGCCCGGTATTGCCACTTTTTCTCGACAGCCGGCGCCACCATCGCCGTGCGCACACGGACTAACCACAGGAACCGGTATAAATGGATTTTGGGGAGTAAAATAATAATACTGACAAGGAAGGAAAGCCTGAGATTTTACACAGCGAGATGGGGGCGGCCATCTTGGAATCCGATTCACGCCGACTCGCCCGTCAAACGGGCCCCAAAATGTGCACAAAATCACTTACCGACGAACATTTTCTGCATTCTACATCTTCTGTATATTATTTTAGACTAAGCTGACACCTTTGATTAGCATATCCTGTCCAATTAATAAAGTAATCCACCCTCGAACGACGAAGTCGCACTGTCCTGCCTCCGATATGACCCAAATCCCCAGCCAAATGCATCAGAACGAGGCTCCAGCCAGGAATCCCCTCAAATCTAAAAATAGTACGTGGCCAGTGCTGCCAGGCCAATCAGCACTGGCCTCGCCAGGTAGATTTCTGGGTATTCCCGGCTGGAGCCTCGTTCTGATGCATGTGGCTCGGGATTTGGGTCATATCGGAGGCAGGACAGTGCGACTTCGTCGTTCGAGGGTGGATTACTTTATTAATTGGACAGGATATGCTAATCAAAGGTGTCAGCTTAGTCTAAAATAATATACAGAAGACGTAGAATGCAGAAAATGTTCGTCGGAAGTGATTTTGTGCACATTTTGGGGCCCGTTTGACGGGCGAGTCGGCGTGAATCGGATTCCAAGATGGCCGCCCCCATCTCGCTGTGTAAAATCTCAGGCTTTCCTTCCTTGTCAGTATTATTATTTTACTCCCCAAAATCCATTTATACCGGTTCCTGTGGACTAACTACAATAGGGAGTTTTCTCACAGCCCCCGAAACGCCAACGCGAACGCCAAACCCATTGTTCAATGCCACGAAGAGAGCACCAAACAAAAGGATAGACGTTCGCGTTGGCGTTTCGGGGGCTTAGCGAAAAATCTGTATTTGAGAGTTTTCGCAAAGCCCCCGAAACGCCGACGCGAACGTCTATCCTATTGTTCGGTGCTCTCTTCATGGCATCGAACAATGGGATTGGCGTTCGCGTTGGCGTTTAGGGGGCTTTGCGAAAACTCCCTATTGTCGGCGAATGGACCCGATGTACTACGTACATTTTGTTGTGACTTTTTGTAGCTCGTATTACTGCCGCTAGGTGGCTCCCTCTACGTCGGCAGTTAAAATACCCGTAAGGCTCCAGTTCCATAGAGCTCACGTTGACACTTTTCACGCGCCACGCTTCACGTTTTCCTTTCGTTCCTCGGAGAAAGCATGTCACAGGACAGGTAATGTGTGTCTCGTTGTGCGCTGAATCGAGGAACGAAAGGAAAACGTGAAGCGTGGCGCATGAAAAGTGTCAATGTGAGCTCTATGGAACTGGAGCCTAAGAGATCGCATACCATGCTCCTTTAATTTTGGATTTTTGCTTCGACAGCCTCTTAAAGTGCCACTTCATGCAGGAGGTATACCTCAGTATCCCTCCCCTGGTGGCGGAATCGGGAACCAACGTGATAAAACTGGTTTCCTGTCCAGCCCATTCATAGCCAATGGTGAACCGAGGCTAGTCTGCAGATACATATCGAAAAATACGGCGAGCTTGCCGTGTTTCAAAAACCCGTGTTTGTCAGACACGGGTTTCTTGAAGCCCGGCAATTTACAGGCGTGACCGCAAAAAAACCCGGGTATTTTAAATTCAAATTGGTGTTATCTCCTTATAAAACACATTTACTTGGAGGAAGTTAATATTAACCGCGTGAAAGGCAAAGGACAGAAAAGAAAGGAGGGGGGGGGGGACTCGTCAATTTTATGTAATGTGACCAAGGCTAATCCTACTACGCTCTAAAAGGGAGTAAGAAATAAAAGTGGAAAATAAGAAGTGGGAAATTTTGGAATTTTGCGCGAATTTTTCAATTTCGCAAATTGGGAGAATTTTTTCCCCATTTTGAGATATATCGCCCGAAAAATCAGACAAAATGGCATGTCGTTTTAAGAAAATTTCTCAAAATGGGAAAAAGTTTCTCCCAATTTGAGATATTGAAAAATTCGTGCAAAATTCCAAAATTTCCCACCTTTATTTTCCACTTTTATTTCTTACTCCCTTATTAAGAATGAAATAAAACATCAATGTCATCATTATTTTATTTTTCAAAATCACCTAATAAAACACGCAGCGGTTAAACGCTTCAATAGACCATTCTCAAATTCCGAGATCTGCGCACTTCCGCCGAAATTTCAACCATAACCTCGGTCTGAAGCTGAATGACGTGACGCAGAAAGCCCCGCGACAGTGACGTCGACGACGTTGCGTCAGACTCGGCCATTGCTTAATAATGGATTGCGTCACGTCACCCGGTTCCAGATCGAGGTTATGGTTGAAATTTCGGCGGAAGTGCGCAGATCTGGGAATTTGAGTATGGTCTATTGAAGCGTTTAACCGCTGCGTGTTATTAGGTGATTTTGATTCAGGTACCATCATTTCGTACGGTGGTGAAGGTCTTTACCTAATGATTTTTGAGTGGAAATCAGAATCTGAGTCCTCTGAAGACATGTCTCAAATGATCTGTGTACGTGGCCAAGTGTACTCTATGCGACCTCCAAAATAGATCGCCAGAGATTACAGTGCCTCAGTGGGAACACGTTACCAAATTCGGCGCGCGGCGTCTTGTCGAAGTGGAATATCGCGGCGATTTTTGCAAAGCGACAAATCGCGTCAGTGTGTTCAGGCCTTTAGGGTGGGTGGGTATACACTACACGCGATTCGCCCAACGCAAGCGATGGTTCTTTGTTATTTCATGCCCACGACCGTTTGAACGTAGTGCTTCGTGTACATCTCTTTCTCGTGTAGCGCGATGACCATTTTATGGCACACGTTGTGGTTAGCTTGCGGTTTGAGGTCGAAAAACGCGAGCACAAAATTAGAAGTACACAAACAAGTATTCTCCCCGCAGATTCAACCTTGATTAGGTAAGAAGTGACGCTAAAAAGTTACAGCAATGCTCGAAAGCATTGTTTGTTTCCGCGTCGTGAATGCTTTCATGCGTTTTCGCGCTCGGAAACGCTCCAATGGAAAGCAGGCCTAAAGCCTAGTTTATACTTCGACGCAAGACCATCGGCGTCCGACGCACGATCAAAATCTGTACGCCGACATAAGCCAGACGCATTTCACATAACGTCACGACGTCAATGACGTTTTCAACGTCGCAGCGCATGCGTTCTTGTGAAAAAACTGAGTTGTTGCCCAGCGCCCCCTTTTAGCACGCCGGTTCCCCATTCCGCGAACTCGGCGTCCAGATTTGGTCGTGCGTCGGACGCCGAAGGGTTTGCGTCGAAGTATAAACTAGGCCTCTCCACGTGACAGTTTTCTATCGAAAGTTTGCTGTCAGATAGTCAATTGTTGCTCTCAGACAGCAATAATTGCTATACAGTACTTATAAGGACTTCCGATTGCCATATAAGGTGATCGCAACCCCGTCTCAAGGAAAAATCGCGAGAGTGGATTCACCGCTTTAAGGGTTCAAGTGAATTCTAATTAGTTGTTTTCTATCTTCTATCTTCAGTCGACTCCATCATGAAAGAAGAAGCGGACTCTTTTTCCTTCGGACATTCTTTACTCTTACACCAGTAATCCAATAATTCATGTTGTTAATCCAAGTCTTACATATTAGCTACGATTACACCTGTTGAAACTAATACCCGTGTTTTTCCAGACCCGTAGCAAACAAGTGTGTACGAAAAGCCCGGCGAGAGGTCACACTACTACATTGTAGTTACGTAGCCCGGCGACAGGTGCGCTGCATGCATTGACTCTTCGGTCATTTCTGTATTGGCACACATTGTTGGAGGCGCGAAAACGATGTCACTAATGGCTGCGCCATCTGTAGCCGTGCTAAGAACTAACGAAAACACGGGGATTTCGAAAAGCACGGCGAGCTTGCCGAGTTTCAAAAACCCGTGTTTTTCAGACACGGTCTTGAAGCACGGGATTTTATGTAGTGTAACCACGGCTTGTGTTGTTGTTAAACGTTTTTTTGTCATAGCTGTGTTGTTTCAAGGTCGACAATATTGATCCTTTGATTTATTGATCATGTTGATTGTACTCTTTTAAAGGCTTGAAAGCCTATTGTTGTTAAAACCGATTGCTTGGTTGGTATTGTCTTTCTTCATCAATGAAGTGAAATGAAAATTTGTTGCCATGATAACAGTACATGAGGCAAACATCACTACTTGCAATGGTGCAAAGAGTACTATTTACAATCACAGTGTTCTGCAGATACAAGGATATATAGGCCCGTTTGAACGCTCCTTGATTTTAGGCTCTTTCGTGAATTCACCTTTCGCCAGAGGAAAACCTCACTGAGGACGCATCATACAAAATCGATTCCAGAATCGACCTTATCCATTTCCTTTGTAAAGGAGTTCCTCTGTTAGTGCACAGGCCCCTAAAGCCTAGTTAGCGGGATTATCGGGTTAGTTAGCGGGAATATCGGGTTAAACCATTGTAAACAATGGGTAGAGTAATAATAGAGTAATAATAATTTCGAAAAGCACGGCGAGCTTGCCGAGTTTCAAAAACCCGTGTTTTTCAGACACGGTCTTGAAGCACGGGATTTTATGTAGTGTAACCACGGCTTGTGTTGTTGTTAAACGTATTTTGTCATAGCTGTGTTGTTTCAAGGTCGACAATATTGATCCTTTGATTTATTGATCATGTTGATTGTACTCTTTGAAAGGCTTGAAAGCCTATTGTTGTTAAAACCGATTGCTTGGTTGGTATTGTCTTTCTTCATCAATGAAGTGAAATGAAAATTTGTTGCCATGATAACAGCACATGAGGCAAACATCACTACTTGCAATGGTGCAAAGAGTACTATTTACAATCACAGTGTTCTGCAGATACAAGGATAGGCCCGTTTGAACGCTCCTTGATTTTAGGCTCTTTCGTGAATTCACCTTTCGCCAGAGGAAAACCTCACTGAGGACGCATCATACAAAATCGATTCCAGAATCGACCTTATCCATTTCCTTTGTAAAGGAGTTCCTCTGTTAGTGCACAGGCCCCTGAAGCCTAGTTAGCGGGATTATCGGGTTAGTTAGCGGGAATATCGGGTTAAACCATTGTAAACAATGGGTAGAGTAATAATAGAGTAATAATAATACCCATTGTTTACAATGGTTTAACCCGATATTCCCGCTAACTAACCCGATAATCCCGCTAACTAGGCTTCAGGGGCCTGTGGTTAGTGTTACCAAAGGCGCCCTCACGAAAGGATTTCCTATTAGTCTCGCTTCACCATCCTCTCGCGCTAGTTACACAGGCGAGAGTCTGGTAGAAAAGACTACTACAACTTTCGTTACCGCCAGGTGACGATTGTCCAGATCTGAGCATCCGAATCTGATTGGCCAACGGCAGATTTGACGTCATCAAACATGGCTGCGCCCATGAAACGCATGATGAACGAAAGAGTCTGAGGGACATTTTACCTTTTTAGCACGGTAGGAACGACTATCCATGGTCATCGATTGACGGAATAAGCCGCATTGTACAATAGGATTTCCATTGTGTGCCATGGGGTAGGTCACTTCCGATCAGGGATTCTAAAGTTCAGCCAGACGGTAAATAATCCGTAGGCCTATACAATATAATTCCACTTTATTTCATCGGCAATCCACCTCAAACGGCCAGGTTCGATCGCCTTCTATATATCACTCAGCGAAAACCACGATAAAACGTGTTAAAAAGGTAAAATTTCCCTCAGACTCTTTCGTCATGTTCGTTCATGCGTCACATGGGCGCAGCCATGCTTGATGACGTCAAATCTGTGGTGGCCTCTGACGGCATAGATAGGAAATTAGTCTCGCTTCACCATCCTCTCGCACTAGATAGGCGAGAGTCTGGTAGAAAAGACTACAACTTTCGTTACCGCTAGGTGGCGAGTGTCCAGATCTGAGCATCCGAATCTGATTGGCCAAAGGCAGATTTGACGTCATCAAGCATGGAATATGGTAGAGAAGACGCCACAAAAGATGTACACGTCTGACAACCATTGAGACAATTTGAGTCGGGGTTTACACGGTTCAACATCTGTTGAAAGCTGTTGAATGTTGAACGCTGTTGAACGTTGTTGAACGTCATGATGCTTTCAACAAGTTTGTGAAACTGGGCCCAGATTTATGTTAGATTTTATGAAAAATGTGGAATCCACTCCGATGCCCAGTCGACGCCTATTTGTATTGTAGTGTTCAAGATGTAACATTATACAGTACCCGATGTAACTTGTCATGTTACCACGTCACAGTATATTGGAGTGTTTATGACGTAGTCCGGACGAAGAACCGAATAGTTTTTCTTCTGGAATAACAGCTATTTTGTTGCAGTTTTCATGTAATTTCGATGGTGTGGAATCGGAATCCGTCGAATCCCGTTTCCATGGCAATGGACGATGAATCGAATGAATTTTGTTAAATGCCAATTTTTCCATAGTATCTTCATTCGATCTATTCGATTGAAATGATTTTATTCATATATTTGCACAGGTCAGGTAATAAGGGGGCTGGCATCAGGAACACAGGGGCATTAGTTTCTATCACACCGGAACAAATGGATTCCAAGACCCCGAAAACATCGGTCCATATTTAGATCCACGACGCGCGCCATCTTCGATATGTGCCAAAACGGGGAAAGTTGCAATTTTTACATGGGGCCCAATTTTCTAACAAGAAAACACGTCTGCAGACCAGTATTCGCCACCAGGAATAAGAGGGATGGTGTAACTTGTGCAATTTTCCCACGACAATTCTGTCGAATTATTCAGAAAAGTGGAGAAGTCTGAATGTGAAGAAAATACTAAGGCAGAAATCTGGCTGTCGACTTGTTGTGCGCTTTAGATGTACTAGATACTGGTCAGGGGCGGATCCAGGATTTCGAAAAAGAGGGGGCACACTGTGCTAGAAACATTGAAATCTGCGGTGAATTTCAATGATTTGCTCGAAATTTCATAATTTCCGTCACGGTCGATTTTACAGATTTGTTGGTCGAAAGGAAGGGCGTGCGCCGGGCGCGCCCACCTTGGATGCGCCGGCTGGTCACTGAGCCTAGCTGATGATAGATCTTATACACGTGCTAATCTGCTGCCCATTGCTCAGCTACATCTAATTCCAACTTGACTGGTGATACGATGAAAAAAAGCAGCCTCACCTACGAGGAATTTCAAATAGTCGTGCACGACTGGCGCCTTCGAGAATCGGACATAAAACAGCAGAACATAATTTCGTTACTTGCTTGCGCTGTTCTTTGCCGTCAGCTGAAATGTACGACTTTTGATGTGACATCAGAAGGAATTGACACTGTATGCCAGATGAGCAAAAGGAGAGGAAGGTGTTTGTCGAAGAGGGAGGTATTTCCTTCCGAAGGTGCCCGGATGTACCAGAAAAAGGTAAACAAAAAACATATCCACACTGGAAAAAATATTTTCTTATTTTCTTACTTTTTCTTACTTTCTTGGGACTGAGACAAGAAAATCACAAGAAAAATTACAGATTTTCTTGTCTCACTCCAAAGAAAGTAAGAAAAAATAAGAAAATATTTTTTGCAGTTATAGTTAAAATAAGAAATATTTTTTTAAATATATATATAAAGCTTGCCGCACACTGGAGCAAAAATCTGCTGAGCAAAAAGTCATTCGAGACCGTCTGCTCAGCAGATAGCTCACTGAAAAATACGCGCACACGCGAGCATTCTGCCTCGCGAGGCAAAAAACTCACCGAAATTACGCGTATGGCAAGCCGTTTGTTCATTAATTCAAATAAACCAGGTTTTTTTTAAAAACCTGTTTTTTTATTTAAAAAACTAGGTTTATTTCACTCCATTGCAAAGAATCTTGGTTTATTTTTAAAAAACTTGTTTTTTTTAACCCAACTGTTCATTAATTCAAAAAATCCTAGTTTATTTGATACAACTCGCCATTTGTCCAATAAAAGAAAAAACAGGTTTTTTTGCAAGCCGTTTGTTCATTTAATCAGATAAACCATTTTTTTAAAAAATAGTTTTAAAAAAATTAAACTTGGTTTTTTAAAAATAAACTTGTTTTTTTTTAAAAACTGTTTTTTAAAAAAAGAAACTTGGTGTTTTTAAAATAAACTTGGTTTTTTTTAAAAACCAAAAACCCACTTTCTTTTCTGCAAAATGGAAAAAACTGTTTTTAAAAAAAAAATTGAAAAAAAGTTGGGTTTTTTTCCAGATTCTGTAATAAAACCAAGATTTTTTTCAAAAAAAATTGTTTTTTTAAAAAAAACCCAGGGTTTTTAAAAAAAAACTGGTTTATTTGAATTAATGAACAAACGCCTTGCCATATACGCGCACACGCGAGCTATCTGCTGAGCCGAAACGGTCTGTGCGCCAGGCTTAAAGGCGGTCCATGGTTGTGTTGAGGGTGACAAAAGTGCATTTCAGAATTCCAGCTGAAATTGACAAAATACAATCGGGTGGACGAAAAAGGCTTAACTTAAAGCCCGACAGTACGCGCTAGGTTTTGTATCTCGCGACGGCCGACCGTTACCTTTGACCTTTAGGCAACGCTATATATTCAAGCTCGAAAGACTGTTTAAATCTATCTATTAAAACGGTCTAAGTAAAGTTACTAATTAGGCATTGAGAGTGTTGCTATCATAA
The DNA here is from genome assembly GCA_002633025.1 of Notospermus geniculatus. Taxonomy (NCBI): domain Eukaryota; kingdom Metazoa; phylum Nemertea; class Pilidiophora; order Heteronemertea; family Lineidae; genus Notospermus; species Notospermus geniculatus. The sequence goes on along the minus strand of NMRB01001624.1, from coordinate 8,283 downwards.
AAGAATGAGTTGAAGCATGTTACCTTACCTGATGAAGGGTAAGTCTCGCTATAACAGCTCGTTGAACTTCTCAAGTGATGAAAGTATGGCGGCCATTTTTGTTTCGATTAGTATCAGTCCAGCCTCGGTGCTACCACTGGCTATACACTGTATATTGGTTGGGTAGGGCACCAGTCTTATCAAGGTGGGGAGGGAGAAAGAGTCACCTCATGCATAGGCCTACTGTGGGACTTTAGCTGAAACTCGCTGAAAAGTCGGGCGTCTATAAAACGAAGACCGAGCTTGATGGTCTCCACATACGTGTACAACAAATATTCGATACCGGTGTCGTACTGTCTGGCAACATGGTTATTACTGTTGTAGGAGAGGGTACACCTGTACTACCACCTTTCTGAACGGTTTCGGCTGGTTCCACCGATCGCCAGAGACGCCATCAAAATCCGTCCATTAATAGATTTCCATAACGTATATCATGAGAGACCCGGAGTACTGGTCCGATATAGTGAATCACCATATAATTATGAAAGGGTGATTTTATACAGTTCCGGGCCTAGACCCGAATTGCTGGAATATAAGCCCATTTACAATTCGTCGTATTACTACACCAGGAAAGGTATGTTTTGTAATTCGTTCCCATTATCTACTTACATTGTATTAATTTTTATGAAAGTTTCCAGGGGGAAATGCTCAATGAAAGAAGGAATATTGTATGATTTTACAGTCGGAAAACTCAAAGGCCGCCTCCAGTTTCCAAATAAGGGCAAGTGTGGGGCGTTCTGCAGCATCCGGAAAAATAAAATCATATCTGGTTTATATTTTCTTAATATGCATATCGTAGCCCTCTGGTGTCGCCAGGCAACTCCAAACTTTATTATTGTTTATAATACACAAATTACAAACACAAGTCGTGAATTGGTTGTGGCCTTCTCATTAAAAAAGAAATTGTATTTAGAGCGAAGGGATTCATTCGGATCCGAATTTACCTGGTCAATCTACGCCAAGCCCCATCTTTCTTTCGTTTTGACTTCTACCCATGCCCTGAAGTTTGTGAATTTTGACATTAGATCAGGCCAGTTGAAGAGGAAGAAAATGACTCTAACAATTGACATCCCTGCCAAGTTTAAAGTCCTTCTGAACCATGTCGGGGAGTCGTTGTTCCTAATCCAATATCCAGAAAATTCCCAAATAAGACTGGGGAAATTTATGATTAAATGCCTTCCCGATGATCCTTTGCTGTTGAACACCAGAGACTGGGTTCGTCAGACAGATATAGAATTACGTGGGAAACAAGGACACTTTGACTTGATAATCCCAAATAAATTTCTCATCGACGATCGAAGAAATAGTTTGTTGCATCTTTATAACCACATGAAGGTCGGTGATGGTGACTTATATCGACATGACGAGGTGAATTTCTACACACGGCAATAGTCTGCGATGATGAAGACAGTCATGGCATTATGAGTGTCTCACTGTACCAAGGCCGGCCGGAAGTACAGTCATTGACAAACGTTTATCTCCACCTGACATCTTGAATATTGGGTCACGTGGGCACCATAGTGAGCCATTATTTTCGTCCTTGATTTTTCCGCCGGCAAAGATAACGGCTTTAATAAGTGACCATTTGTATCCATTTTTGATGGTATGGTTTGTGTGGGTCATTTTCTCGTGTCCAGCAGATAATGAGCTGAGAATGTTCAGTGTGAGTGCAGTAAAGACGGTTTTGTCAGTTTTCCTTGGCGGTTTCATGAAGATCAGTTGGTCATGGTTTGCTATGCATCACCGTACATGTTTGTGTACTAGCGTGGGCCAAGAGTGGTCGACGGTGGAAAAATGTTGGGACGTTTGGCGGACGCTAGTGCCTTCAAAGAACCATAAAATTGCACCCTGAGGGGGGCTATCGTCTTAGTCAAGTAATCTCTTCACCGAGTTCGTTTCTCACCTGCAGTTAAGT